>SJYC01131617.1:0-33452 GCA_006408675.1 Madoqua kirkii
TTATATCTTTCCTTTTCTCCTTTGCTTTTCACTTCTCTTCTTTTCACAGCTATTTGTAAGGCCTCCCCAGACAGCCATTTTGCTTTTTTGCATTTCTTTTCCATGGGGATGGTCTTGATCCCTGTCTCCTGTACAATGTCACGAACCTCATTCCATAGTTCATCAGGCACTCTATCTATCAGATCTAGGCCCTTAAATCTATTTCTCACTTCCACTGTATAATCATAAGGGATTTGATTTAGGTCATACCTGAATGGTCTAGTGGTTTTCCCTACTTTCTTCAATTTAAGTCTGAATTTGGCAATAAGGAGTTAATGATCTGAGCCACAGTCAGCTATTGGTCTTGTTTTTGCTGACTGTATAGAGCTTCTCCATCTTTGACTGTAAAGAATATAATCAATCTGATTTTGGCATTGACCATCTGGTGATGTCCATGTGTAGAGTCTTCCTTTGTGTTGTTGGAGGAGGGTGTTTGCTATAACCAGTGTGTTCTCTTGGCAAAACTCTGTTAGCCTTTGCCTTGCTTCATTCCATACTTCAAGGCCAAATTTGCCTGTTACTCTGGGTGTTTCTTGACTTACTACTTTTGCATTCCAGTCCCCTATAATATTAAAAAGCAGAGACATTACTTTGCCAACAAAAGTCCATTTAGTCAAGGCTATGGTTTTTCCAGTGGTCGTGTATGGGTGTGAGAGTTGGACTGTGAAGAAAGCTGACCAGTGAAGAATTGATGCTTTTGAGCTGTCGCATTGGAGAAGACTCTTGAGAGTCCCTTGGACTTCAAGGAGATCCAACCAGTCCATCCTAAGGAGATCAGTCCTGGATTTTCATCGAAAGGACTGATGCTGAAGCTGAAACTCCAATACTCTGGCCACCTCATGCGAAGAGTTGACTCATTGGAAAATACCTTGATGCTGGGAGGGACTGGGGGCAGCAGGAGAAGGGGAGGACAGAGGATGAGATGGCCAGATGGCATCACCAACTCGATGCACACGAGTTTGGGTGAACTCTGGGAGTTGGTGATGGACAGGGAGGCCTGGTGTGCTGGGATTCATGGGGTCGCAAAGAGTTGGATACGACTGAGTGACTGAACTGAACTGAATCTGTCTTTTAGCATAACCTCAGGTTAGCCATCAGTTCCATTGACAGAACTGATCAGACTAATGTGACATGAGCTAAGAACAAGTTGATTTTTTTGATGCTTTGGGCAGAATGTTTTCATCCATCCATTCATTTATTCATTAAAATATTTATTGATCATCTGTAAGTTGTTAAGGGAATATAAAGGTTAATGCAAACAGTTTTTGTCCTTAAAGTCTTACATTTTAGTTAAGGGAGAGTCATACCTATAATGTGATTTACAGTGTTCCGTGAGTAGAAATTGATGTCATAGTTAAAAGGAAAATTGAGATGTCGTACAAAGATACAAATCCCAAAGCCTTGATTGTGTAGATCACAACAAACTGTGGAAAATTCTTAAAGAGATGGGAATATCAGACTACCTGACCTGCCTCCTGAGAAATCAGTGTGCAGGTCAAGAAGCAATAGTTAGAACGAGACATGAAACAACAGGCTGATTCCAAATTGGGAAAGGAGGACGTCAAGGTTGTATCTTGTCACCCTGCTTATTTAATTTATATGCAAAGTACATCATTGGAAATGCTGGACTGGAGGAAGAACAAGCTAGAATAAAGATTGCTGGGAAAAATATCAATAACCTCAGATATGCAGATGATACCATGCTTATGGCAGAAACTGAAGAGAAACTAAAGTGCCTCTTGATGAAAATGAAAGAGGAGAGTAAAAAAGTTGGCTTAAAGCTCAACATTCAGAAAACTAAGATGGCATCTGGTTCCATTGCTTCATGGCAAATAAATGGGGAAACAGTGGAAACAGTGAGAGACTTTATATTCTTGGGCTCCAAAAGTACTGCAGATAGTGACTGCAGCCACGAAATTAAAAGACCCTTGCTCCTTGGAAGAAAAGCTATGACAAACCTAGACAGCATATTCAAAAGCAGAGATGTTACTTTGCCAACAAAGATCTGTCTAGTTAAAGATATAGTTTTTCCAGTAGTTATGTTTGGATGTGAGAGTTGGACTATAAAGAAAGCTGAATGCCAAAGAACTGATGCTTTTGAACTGTGGTGTTGGAGAAGACTCTTGAGAGTCCCTTGGACTGCAAGGAGATCCAACCAGTCCATCCTAAAGGAAATCAGTCCTGAATATTCACGGGGAGGACGGATGCTGAAGCTGAAACTCCAGTACTCCGGTCACCTGATGCAAAAAACTGACTCACTGGAAAAGACTCTGATGCTGGGAAAGATTGAAGGTGGGAGGAGAAGGGGGCGACAGAGGATGAGATGGTTGAACGGCATCACCGCCTCAACGGACATGAGTTTGAGCAAGCTCCGAGAGTTAGTGATGGACAGGGAAGGCTGGCGTGCTGCAGTCCATGGGTTCGCAAAGAGTTAGACATGACTGAACAACTGAATTAAACTGAACAAATGAAGTACACTGTAATAATATATGGTAAGAGTATGCTTGTGTAGTGTTTCTATCAGTCAGAGTTCTCCAGTGAAACAGAACCTGTAGGAGTTAGACAAATAATCAATAAATGTTTTTTTTTCGTATTGGGAAGAGGGAGAGGGAGAAAGAGTGGGAGAGAAAAGGATGACTGTCAAAGGAGGACCGTTAGTGCACCTGCTCAGCTATTGGTTGGTGCTGCGGTGGGCCCCTCCCCCAAGTGAGCAACTGTCAAATGAGGACCGTTAGTGCACCTGCTCAGCTATTGGTTGATGCTGCAGTGGGCCCCTCCCCCAAGTGACCCGCTGTCAAAGGCGACCCTTATTGGCTATTCAGCCAACAGTCAGTGGAATGGTGGTCCTCAGGTGGAGAGCGAGGTAAGAATTGGATCCTGGCTTTCTCCTCAGGGCTCTTCTCACTGGCCTGTGCCACTAGGTGAGCTGGCGTCCCCAGGGAACAGGCTGGAACCTGCAGGGCTCCAGAGCCCTCGTCATGGCTGCTCACTGGCCAGTTCAGGTCTTGAAGTAGCAGTGAACCTCTCCCCCGTCCCCACTTTGGCAACCTAACAGCAGCAGCCGTCTGGGTATAATGCAGTCTGAGGGACCTGCCCCACCGCATGGGCGGCCTAAGGAGCCTGGGAGCCAGCTGTCTCTTGGACGCCTGGCTCCCTCAGCAATGACAGCTGGGTGGAAGTGACCCTGAGGCGCTGCCAACTGAGACCTGCCTCCTCTCAGTCAGGACTTGGACCTCAGAGGGTGAAAACTGTGCCTGGGGATCTTGCACTTTCTTGTCAGAACAGAGAGTAACAATCTGTTTGGTGGAGATTTATAGGAACATCATTACCTGACCGTGACCTGACCTCAAGAACAGGACCTCTGACACCAAGAAGTTTGCAATGACTCACTATTGCCCCTCCCTCACCTTTCCTAGGAAAGGGCTTTGCTGAAAGCTTACAAGGAGTTTGGGGTTTTAAAGACATGAAACACCCATTTCCTTCCATGGCACTCAATAAAACGTTCTGTCTTCCAGACTCTGATGTTTTGGTATAGTTTGACCTCACTGTCCATTGGGGACAGAGACTTCTGTTCCCATAACAATTAGTTAAGGGAATAAAAGAGGGAAGAGAAAGATATTTGCTTAATACACACAGATTCCCATTTGTAACAAAATGAGAAAACACTGATGACAACAACCTGTTTCTGAAACTGATCTCATGATACTTGGTGGTGTTTATAACTACTTTCCTCTACTACCTGTTCTTTGTCCTCACCTCAGGAAAAGAAGAGGTACTTCTCAGTCTTCACCTTTACCTGGTGATGTGACCCAAACCTTCATTCTTGAGGACTCTTGGCCCTAAGTAGCCCCACTTCAATTGAGTTGTGATTTTCTATTGATTTTAACCACAAAGCAAAGAGTACATACCAAGAGACACCCTAAGACCCTTCTGTATGCCAGATGTACTCTTCTTTACCTCCAGTGGGAGTAGTCATCCAGTTTCCCCTTGATAATCAGAATCATCACACTAGCCAGTGTGGTAACTCTTTTCTTTGCCTACTAATTCAGAATCATTAGCTGCAAAGTGGCTGGGTGGCAGTCTTAACTTTGTCATGGCTTCTGGTAAAGGATTCCTTTGGAACTAAGACCTGTAGATTTGCAGAAAAAAGTTTCTAAGAGTAAGAAGCAAAATTTGTTAGTGGATCATTAGAGCTATTTCCTAGTGAATCCCCTTTTGATTTCTGGATCCATCAGTTTCTTGACTGTGGGAGAAATGTTGGCTATGGGGCGCTGAATCAGAGCATATATAGCTTCTTGGAGAATCTTGCCCCTGCCCGGCAAGGCATTGCCACTTAAATGACACTGTGACTGAGACATCAGATCATGCCATCAATCTATCAAGCCACCCACTTCAGGATGATGGGGAACATGGCAAGACAAGTAAATTTCACAAGTGTGGACCCATAGCCAGTTCATTCGCTGTGAAGCAAGTTCCTTGGTCAGAAGCATGCTGTGTGGAATGTGGATGAGGCATTCTGCAAATCGACCAATGGTGGTTTTGGCAGAATTTTTGACTGCTAGGAAAGCAAATTCATATTTAGATTAAGTGTCTGTTCCAGTAAGAGCAAAATGCTGCCCCTTCCATGATCGAAGTGGTCCAGTGTAATCAGCATGTGCCCAGGGAATGGTGCCATATTGGGAACTCAGTGTTGGTCTCTGCTACTGGGAGAAGTCAAGATCACAAAGCTGGAAAGCGAATGTGGCCCTGGAGTTTGTGTCATAACTCTGCTCTCTATCTAGCCTGTCATACTGAGAAACATCCCCATAGTGAGCACGAGATGAAGTAGTTTTCAGGAGAACCCTAGTGTTGAACATGACATACTAAAAGTAAGCCTCTGGAGACCTGACTTTGATTACAAGTCAGCTAGTAACTTGACATGAGTAACCCCCTTTCTTCTGTGTGTTGCCTTAAAATCACAGTGTTAAATTACAGATCTTCAAATGGTCTTAATGATGTTTTGTCACTCAAAGTTTTGGCAGTGAGAAATCTCTGAGAGGCTGAAGAGGTGGGTTTCTGGGTATCTTCCCACTACCAGCTCTACTTCAAGCAGAGAAGCTCAGCTTTCATCTAGTTTCATCTGTGGGAGGTTGAAAACCCCAGGACCAGAAGATCAGGTGTCTTCTGTCTTCAGCATTATAGAGAAATAAGATTGAGCCTCAGTCAAAATACAGTATATACTGTTTCTCTACTTAGGAGCTCTAAACCCCAAAACTGTTTTCAGTTATCACTTAGTGGCTTAATGTAACCCTGTGTTTTTTCTTACAACTCTGTCAGTGGGCTGCATGGTTCTTTTGCTCTACATGGTGTTGGTTGGGAGACCTCATGAAGTTTCATTCAGCTGGTGGCTGGGCTAGGCTGTAAGACTTCACCATCTTGTCTCACACGTTGGAGATTTCAATGCTGGCTAACATTGGGAAGCTCTTCTCCTTGTGTCTTCTCTTCCTCTAGGACTTTCCTTGAGGCCTCTGTCACAGCAGGCTAGGCCAGACCTGTGTGGCAAGATATCCTCTTTAATGACCATTTCTGCTACATTTGTTTGGTCAGTGCAAGTTACAAGACATTCCCAATTAAGAGAGAAGAGAAATAGACCCCCCATCTCTTGATGGGAGAAATGGTGTGTGTGTACAGGGAAGGAGGCTTTGTTACTGACTTGTCTTTTGATTCACTGAATTTCTTTTTTTTTTTTTTATGGAAAAACAGTTTATTTTGAAGTAGAATATTAGAGTCAACAGAATTTTTTCAGCTGTTCCAAATGTACACAAGTTACTGTTATCAGAAGAATATCAGTTTGCATAAAGGGAAAATTTTCCAGTTAACCCTCTGCCAAATACATACCATCTCATCTTTTTAACTCTAATCCCATCTACTCTCTATTTTTAATACTTTATTCTACTTTACAATACTATATTGGTTTTGCCATACATTGACATGAATCAGCCACAGATGTACACGATCTCCCAATGCCGAAGCCCCCTCCCACCTCCCACCCCACACCATCTCACCGGATCATCCCCTACACCAGCCCCAAGCATCCTGTATCCTGTATTGAACATAGACTGGCGCTTCATTTCTTATATGATAGTATACATGTGTCAGTGCCATTCTCCCAAATCATCCCACCCTCTCCCTCTCCCTCAGAGGCCAAAAGTCCATTCTATACCTCTGTGTCTCTATGTTGTCTCACCTGCAGGGTCATCATTACCATCTTTCTAAATTCTATATATATGTGTCAGTATACTGTATTGGTATATACTGTATTCTTTCTGGCTTACTTCATTCTATATAATCGGCTCCAGTTTCATTTATCTCATTAGAACTGAGTCAAATTTATTATTTTTAAGGGCTGAGTAAGTAATACTCCATTGTGTATATGTACCACAGCTTTCTTATCCATTCATCTGCTGATGGACATCTAGGTTGTTTCCATGTCCTGGCAATTATAAACGATGCTGCAATGAACATTGAGGTACGTGTGTCTCTTTCAATTCTGGTTTCCTCGGTGTGTATGCCCAGCAGTGGGATTGCTGGGTCATAAGGCAGTTCTACTTCTAACCCTTTATACTTCTATATGTTACAGGCCTAGCAATACAATTATGTATGCATTTTTGGTACAGTTGCCTTTTAAATTAGTTAAGAAAGTAAAAGAAATAAGAATTTGTGCCATCTTTTATAATTACATAATTACCTTAACTGGTGTGTATTTTATTTTTTGGTGTGGATTTGAATTACCACCTGGGAATGCTTTCTTTCAGCCTAATGAACTTCCTTTAGTATCTCTTGTAAAGTGGATTAGTGACCATCTTAAGAGATGATCTGCCATAAATCATAGAATTTAAGAAAGCCACACACTAGACCAGGAGCATATCATCTCTACCCACCACCAACAGATGGCATTAGAGGTTGCAGCAATGGCATTATAAACACACTGATGATCACCCTGGTTGGAGCTTTAATTGTAAGTAGAGGACATTTCAATGATGCTGGGCAGTGTGCTAAACAAGCCTTCTGGGGAGGGGCTTGGGAAGGTAGAGGAAGCTCTTAGGCTTGGGTCAGGGCTTCAAAGTTGTCAAATAGTCTGCCTTGGTTGGTCTGACCCACAAAGCAGAAGAGAGGAAGCTTCCAACTCTGGCTCCTTCCCAAGGCAAAGAAAATACTCCCATTTATGCTGTGGCAGCTTAAAAATAGGTCACATCTACAGCCTCAGCTATTTTGTGGTGACTCTGTAATCTAAACCAGCTTCTTGCTCTCTATTTAATTTGGAAAATCATTAAAACAAAACAAAACAAGAGTCCAGTTAGGAAAGACCTGCTGCATAAAACTACTGGCTTTTCAGAAAATGAGTATCACTGGGTATACCTGGATTGGGAGAGGCAGTGCCAGCTGCCATGGGCTGGACACTCTACTGGACATTGTCAATAATTTCTCTTTAATGCTTCATGGAAAAACCCTATGAGTCCAGTGTTTCTATCTCCTGTTTATAGAAGCAGAATCTGGAGCCATGAGAGTTAAGTAACTGGTTCCAGTCACATAGCTCGTAAGTGGGAGAGAGTCGAAATGTATGTCATTGTGTCTCAGGTCTCGTGACAGTTGTAAGGGTCAAAATGATAAATTCCGAGTGGTGAGACCACCTTTAGTTCTCCTGGTTTAGCTTGAAGCAGTTTTGTTCATCATTATCTTCCTCGATCTGTTTGTATCAAGTTTGTGTTTCATACTGTGTTCTATTTTATATATAGATTGATACTCTAATGTAAGTACATTCTATTTGATGATTCAATGGTTTGATAATTTTAGCATTATGATATTTGCTTTCTGTTCTTCTCCCTGTTGGAAAGAAATCTGTGGGGCCATATTGACCTCTAATAAAAAGTTAAACAGGAGTTTGTGTGTAAGGCTGACCTGTAGGTCATGACACTTTGCATACATTCATGATAGCATCGTAATAAAAGCCAGTTATAAAAATCAATTTAAAAAAGATATCAGAAGAAATAAAATAGAGCTAATTAGATTCCTCTGGTTGATGGTAAAAAATCCCTCTGGTGGTTGGCTGTCATGAGATCTTAATGCATCACTACTTCTACCACAAACAAATTGCATGATTTGGGGGCAAGTCATTTTACCTTGCTGGACCTCCATTTTTTCCATCTGTGAAATTAGAGGGTTGCACTTGATACTGAAATTTTTGACTTAAGACTTCGTTATGGCCTCATCAGATGATTATTAGAGGTTGGGAGAGTAATTAGAAATGTACATAAGCTTGTGTTCTCCATGTCCCACTATCATTCCAGCCACAGCACATACAAGCCAATTGCCCAGCTATTGCCTTGTTCACACTGTCTCTTTCCTACTCAACTTGAAAACCTGTGGATTGTTACTCTCTGAGGTTTTCTGGTTTTAGAATGCAAGGACTCACTCTTTTCATAACCTTTGTACCACCAGTACAGTGTTGGCACTTGCTGCCTACAGTTGAGTCCTGCTGTATTCCAACGCCCTGCCATTGTTTGAGCATCCACTGTTTGTAGATTATCTCATTAATCCTCACTGCATGCCTGTAAAGTGGATACTAGTATTATACCCAGTGATATAGGATGTATATTAAAAAAAAAAAAGCCCAGAGAGAGTAAGTGGCAGAACTAGGATTAGAACTCAGACTCTCCAACACCTGAACCTGTGTGCTTAGCCACGAGGAAAAGTGAGAGACTGGTAAACCTCAGGACAACTCACCAGGAGTGTGGGTCCTGGATGTGAGGTCCCCCTTCCCCATCTATGTGTCTTTTTTTTCCAGTGGGGAATGCATAGAATGAATATTTGGAGGTCTATTACAATGTCTATTCTGGGGTTTTAGATAAACTTGCTAAATATAACTTACATTCAGATAGGAAGGTATCAGTAGTTTGTAACTAAGTATCATCTATCAAATAAGGGGGTTAAGATTACAGAAAAGACAAATGTGTTTTTCCCATGGGCAGATGGAAAGGACAGGACTCTCCCATCCAAGATGAAGGATCTGAGAATGAAGACCAATAAACCAAGTTTTTGGCTATCATGTCCACTGTTACATTCGCATCCAATGAAGTTATGTATGTCGAGAAACCACTTCAAAATAGCTTCAAGGACCATTTCCACCTTGGAGTTCCTAGAAGTGTATACCTATGATGTCTCTCCTCTAGCCACAAGTCCTGAGACTTCTGACTCAGCTGTGTGAGATACTTTTCATGGATAACACTGAGTGAGACCACAAAGTGGAAATGCTTGTCCTTTCCAACCACATTTCTAATCTTTGAGTTGAAGGGCATAGGAAGAGAGAGGAGCATTCAAGCCACTTCTCACAGAAAACTTTGAGTCTTAAACTTTGCGCTCTGATTGTTCGTAACTGGTTTGGGAATAAATGTTAAGAAGGGTTGATGACAATTTTGAAAGTCAGAACCGGCTATAAAGTATCAACTATTATAATGATAATTTGGTGATAGAAAGTAGCTTTGTAGCAGAGCTCTCTACTGATGAGCAACATTTCTCTGTAGATCATGTATCTTGGTTTAAAAACTAGATGGCACGTTATTTTTCATTTCCTTGAATGACATTGACCCACACAAAACTTGAGTCAAGATGAACACATTTTCTGCTGCGGCTTTACTCTCAATCTCACACTTAGTCCTCCCATATGGGAGCACAAGAAAGATCTTCAAAGGATCTGAGAATGAAGACCAATAAACCAAGTTTTTGGCTATCATGTCCACTGTTACATTCGCATCCAATGAAGTTATGTATGTCGAGAAACCACTTCAAAATAGCTTCAAGGACCATTTCCACCTTGGAGTTCCTAGAAGTGTATACCTATGATGTCTCTCCTCTAGCCACAAGTCCTGAGACTTCTGACTCAGCTGTGTGAGATACTTTTCATGGATAACACTGAGTGAGACCACAAAGTGGAAATGCTTGTCCTTTCCAACCACATTTCTAATCTTTGAGTTGAAGGGCATAGGAAGAGAGAGGAGCATTCAAGCCACTTCTCACAGAAAACTTTGAGTCTTAAACTTTGCGCTCTGATTGTTCGTAACTGGTTTGGGAATAAATGTTAAGAAGGGTTGATGACAATTTTGAAAGTCAGAACCGGCTATAAAGTATCAACTATTATAATGATAATTTGGTGATAGAAAGTAGCTTTGTAGCAGAGCTCTCTACTGATGAGCAACATTTCTCTGTAGATCATGTATCTTGGTTTAAAAACTAGATGGCAGGTTATTTTTCATTTCCTTGAATGACATTGACCCATACAAAACTTGAGTCAAGATGAACACATTTTCTGCTGCGGCTTTACTCTCAATCTCACACTTAGTCCTCCCATATGGGAGCACAAGAAAGATCTTCAGGCTGCTGGTTAGTGCCTGTGATTCTCTGGGGGCAATTTAACACTTTCTTCTACATAGCTGGGAAAATGAAGACACTTATTCAAGAATAAGTAGCAAACATGCAAAATCTAGAAGTGCCAGTCTATGTGGAGAAAAAAGTAAAATCTATAAATAATTCCTGCTATACATGCTTCTCTAGAAAGCAGTGAAACAGTTTTTAGAATAAAGCTCTCTGGAGTCTAAAACTTCTTTTAAAATGTATATTCAATAACTTTTGCCAATGATTTCATCCTTTTTTTGTGCCAAATCTGAATAATGTTAGTTCTTTTTTTAAAGCTTAACAGAGAGCTGTTTAATGGTGTCAGTTTGGTTTTACGGATTCATTTTGCTAGAGGAACATGTTTACAAAAGCAAATACGATTTTATGGAGTAATTAGTGGTTAGAAAGGAGGAACGAATTTTTTTTTTTTTTAATGGAGGATGCCCAAGTGCTACTGATAACAGATAGCTTGTGATGTACTTCCTATTCCACCAAAGTAATTTACTCTGAACTCTAGCTACATTCCTACAGACTCAGGTACACCTGTGTCCCTAAGCAGCTGAGAGTGACCTCACTGGCTTGGATGGGAAAGCCTTGGTCCAAGGCCAGTCTTCCTTTAGACCAAGAAAGCTGTGGCTTTTGTGCTAATGATTTTTAAATATATGATGATGGCACACCTGAGATTTGGAGAAGGTCTCGTACTATATTCTCCACCTGGTAGTCTCATTTCTCAACCACCCACTGAGAAGCTAAAAGAAAATAAGAAAAATCTAGTTTCTACCTTCTAACAAGACTGTTGACCATAGTCCTCTAATATATAGTAATTCTGAAATAGCCTTGGCTTTAGGGAACCCCACCCTACAATTTTCTAAAAGGATTTTTTTTTTGTCATCACTAATTTCGTACCAAGAACCTCATCATAATACACTTGTGACTTTGAGTTTGGCCTTAGAAGATATGGAAGACTTCAGTGAAGGAAGAATGTCTTTGGAGAAATATTTGGTATCTAAAATGCTGCCCATTGACCCTGCCTTGCACTTTCTGTGTCCTTGTGTAAGAGTGGTCTGGACCTAGTACTTGCTTTTGTTGTTCTTTGGTTGCTAAAAGGAAAAAATAAAACACCTGAGCAGGTAAAAAATGAGTGATCATTCCAAGTTGGTGGCATGAGATAATAATAATCATCCATTATTATCTTTCACAGTCCTGTTGGGTAGCAAGCTATATGATTTCTGCTTGGGGTCATTAGAGCAGTTGCAGTCAGATGGTGGTAAACCTAGCATCATGTTAAGGGCATCATCACTCATACATTTGGCACCTGGGCCGGAAAGATTTGAACAGCTGGCATTCCTGGCTCATCTCTCTCTCTCTCTATTGTTTTGCCAGTATGGTGGCTCAAGGTTCCAGAGGTCTATGTCCCAAGAGACTAGAGAGCCAGGTGCCTTTTATGAGTCCAGCCCCAGAAGCCACACAGAAATCCACTGCTTCCTCTTCCTCAAAAGGGAGCTGTATTCTAGGGAAGTGGAATAAGAGTTCACTCTTGATGAGAAGAGCATCAAAGAATATATTTTAAATATCACTGGTGGATTAAAAAAGTCTTTTTTCCTTTCTGAATCAGCACTTACTTGTGAATTATTCCCAGATGAGACCAAGATTTGACTGAATCCTATGTGTATTTGACCGAGGATAACATCACTGAATCCAAGGACTGAAGTTTTTAATTTCCAGACTAGAAAAAAATTACATATATTTTCTTAATCAGAACTCTAAATCCAAAAGAAATGTGAGATTTAATACTAAGAATTTATACACACACCGATATGTGTTTGCAGTTTTATTTATTGACTTGAGCAATCCTCCTAGTGAAGGGAGGGTGTGTACCTGCTCAGTTATAATCCATTGTATTTCCTGTGCATGCAGAGGGTCCTTATTATCCTCAGGGTTTGCTTTCTTGTACACAGCATCATTTTTTATTGAGGAAAGAGATTCTAAGTAGTAGAATTGCTTTTTGCTCGCTAAAAGTTGGTTAATCTCCTTTCATGCCATTATTGTGTATTTCCCAAGGATTTCTAAATGTACAGTTGTGTTTGTGTGTGTGTGAATAAATGGTTTAAAATGTTTTATTAGTAAAACCAAAGTGAAGTAGCCGTCTTTTTGAGGAAAACTTGAATGCTTGGCCTTACAAACTCTTTTTGCCACAAACTTGAATTGTATCTCTGGGCAAGTTGTTTCATCGTTCTGTGCCTCAGTTTCTTTGTTAGGCTATATTGGGCATGGAGTGTAACATATTCAGAAGCTCACATCCAAAATTCATACACCTTTAAGCCTGGGTTTCTGGGCCTCACATACATAAAACAAAAGCCCTCCTGTATATGTATCTTAACAGATTCCTTCTAGATGTACTTGAACCCCATAAGCCATAAAATGGACAAGTTCTTCCTTTCAATAATTCTTCAATGCCTCTGTGTCACTGCCACAAACTTCTACCCTTCTCTTGATGATAAGATACAAGAAGAGATGGGAGGCACAAAGCAGATTTTATCATTTCTCTGTTCCTCTACTGGCATGGTTCAGGATGAGGAGAAAAAGCAAGATGGATTTCATGAGATTATTTGGGATTTGGGGATCACTTGCTATGGGAGCAGCAGACAATAAAATATGCATTTTTGACAAGCTGGTGGTGCTCAGTCCAGACTCCCTGTTAGTGTATCTCCAGGGGGAGGTGGGAATGGTTGCGGGAACTCAACCAAAAAGATGTACAAGTGAGCTCAGGCAGGATGTATCCGTGAATTGTGGTGGTGGGAGTCTTGGAGGTCAGGACCCCTCTGAGAATCTCTGAGCACAGTTGCCTCTCCCGACATTTTAGTAAAAGAATGTAATTTTCTCAGATTAGAAGATTCTTGTGATTCATTTCTTGGATAGTGAAACCTGTGAAGCATTCCGTCAGTTCCCGAGTTGACCTTTGGAATTTGTGGCTGTAGCATAGGGAGAATCTTGAGGCAGGCTGACTCTTGGGAAGGAAATCCTCTTAACACAGGGTCCAAAGTGTGGTCACATCTGAGGCCTTTTCCAGCTTTTAGAATCTTATTCATCTTCTTCCTAGTATAGTGCCTAGCAGGTAATGGGAACTCATTGAATACTGAGTGAATGAATGGATTTATCGGAGCAGCATGAAGTAGTGGGAAATCTATGGCTGTTGGATGCACACAGACTTGAATTTCAGCCCCAGCTCACCTTTTTTCTTAACTGTGACCTTGGACATGTAAGGTATGGTCTCTGGTTCAGTTAGGATCCAACCAGAAAAAGACAACACTCTATTTGTTTAGAATCCTGCATTGACAGACGGATTTTTTTTTACTGCCTGTGGCAGTTTACCACTAGTGCCACCTGGGAAGCCCGTATTTAAAATCAAGGGGATATAATGCAGAGAATCCGTTACATGGATCATCAAAGATGGGCTGAGTGGCCAGTGGGAACTGACAACCAGTCAGCCACTAAAGTAAGCATGTAGCATGCCAACGGGTCAGGGACAAAGAGGAAAGGCAGGTTTATTGAAGCTTAGGGTCTAGGGTCAGATGCTGTAAGGCCACTAGCTAAGTAGTCTTTGGTTCAACTTTAATTTATATATTTATATCGTGAAAATAATAAGACTTATTACACACATTTTTTTTCAAACCACTTGTATGCTCTTCTCTCTCCCTCTCCCTAACCTAATTCTTATAGCCTCATTTTATTAAAAGCCACTGAAATAAGACAAGTTTAATCAGGGAACAGAAAGCCTCGTTCATAGCAGATGGTTAATAAATGTTACAGCAAAATGAAATTGTAATGCAAATGTCTGGGGAGGTACCAGATTATGACGCCTTCACCTTGGGATGAGGTAGATTATAAGATCTTTTTCTGTTTTCTGGGAGATGGATAGATGGGCCTGATATCTCCTGTGGCTCAAATTCAGAGGCACATAAAGAGATCAAGGGCTCCTTGATATCTCAGTTGGTAAAGAATTAACTTGCAATGCAGGAGACCCTGGTTCAATTCCTGAGTCGGGAAGATCTACTGGAGAAGGGATAGGCTACCCACTCCAGTATTCTTGAGCTTCCCTGGTGACTCAGCTTGTAAAGAATCCACTTGCAATGTGGGAGGCCTGGGTTTGATCCCTGGGTTCAGAATATCCCCTGCAGAAGGGAAAGGCTACCCACTCCAGTATTCTGGACTAGAGAATTCCATGGGCTGTATAGTCCATGGGGTCACAAAGAGTCAGATACAACTGAGCGACTTTCACTTTCACTTTCAAAGAGGTCAAAGTATCTTAAAAAATGACCAACTCAGAACTCAGATCTTTTGAGATAATGAAACTAAAAATGTTTGCCCTAAATTCTTCAACCTTCTCCAAAGATGTTATCTGGCAGGTAATTCTTTGCTCTAAACTAAGCTTTGGTATGTATATCTTAAATACATTTTAATGATTCACAGCATCTGAAATACTATTCTTCCTAAAAAAAGAAAATATATCCATTATAACCATGAATTAGGCCTTAGCCTTTGAGAAGAAAGGCCACTGGGCTGTCTTTTTAAACTCTTTTAGAAAATTAGGCTTTTGCCTGTTTGCTCTGTAAACGAATCTTTTTCAGTATTGGTCAAGAAGCTCTAATACTTTGGCCATCTGATTTGAAGAGCCAACTCATTAGAAAAGACCCTGATATTAGGAAAGATTGAGGGCAGGATGAGAAAGGGGTGGCAGAAGATGAAATGGTTAGACAGCATCACCAACTCAGTTAGTTCAGTTCAGGTCAGTCACTGAAGAGTTGTGTCTGACTCTTTGAGACCCCATGGACTGCAGCATGCCTGGCTTCCCTGTCCATCACCAACTCCTAGAGTTTGTTCAAACTCATGTCCATCGAGTCAGTGATGCCATCCAACCATCTTATCCTCTCTTGTCCCCTTCTCTTCCTGCCTTCAATCTTTCCCAGCATTAGGGTCTTTTTCCAATGAGTCCATTCTTCACAAAAGATAGTATGGCCAAAGTATTAGAGTTTCAGTTTCAACATCAGTCCTGCCAATGAGTTTTCAGGACTGATTTCCTTTAGGTTTGACTGGTTTGATCTCCTTGCAGTCCAGGGGACTCTCAAGAGTCTTCTCCAACACCATAGTTCAAAAGCATCAATTCTTATGCACTCAGCTTTCTTTATAGTCCAACTCTTACATCCACACATGACTACTAAAAAAACCATAGCTTTGACTAGATGGAACTTTGTTGGCAACGCAATGTCTCTGCTCTAGAATATGGTCTCTAGGTTGGTCATAGCTTTTCTTCCAAGAAGCAAGCATCTTTTAATTTCATGGCTGCAATCACCATCTGCAGGGATTTTGGAGCCCAGGAATATAAAGTCTCTTACTATTTCCATTATTTCTTCATCTATTTGCTATGAAATGATGGGACCAGATGCTGTGATCTTAGTTTTCTGAAGGTTGAGTTTTAAGCCAGGTTTTCACTCTCCTCTTTCACTTATATCAAGAGGCTCTTTAGTTCTTTTTCGCTTTTTGCTGTAAGTATGGTGTCATCTGCGTATCTGAGGTTATTGATATTTCTCCCAGCAGTCTTGATTCTAGCTTGTGCTTCATCCAGCCTGGCATTTTGCCTGATGTACTCTGCATATAGGTTAAATAATCAGGGTGACAATATACATCCTTGACATATTCCTTTACAAATTTGGAACCAGTCCGTGTTCCATGTCCAGTTCTAACTGTTGCTTCTTGACCTGCATACAGATTTCTCAGGAAGCAGGTCAGGTAGCCTCATATTCCCATCTCTTTAAGAATTTCCCACAGTTTGCTGTGGTCCACACAGTAAAAGGCTTTGGCACAGTCAATAAAGCAGAAGTAGATGCTTGTCTGGAACTCTCTTGATTTTCCAGTGATCCAGTGGATATTGGTTATTTAATCTCTGGTTCCTCTGCCTTTTCTAAATCCAGGTTTAACATCTGGAAGTTCATGGTTAGCATACTGTTGAAGCCTGGCTTGGAGAATTTTGAGCATTACTTTGCTAGCATATGAGATGAGTACAACTGTTCAATAGTTTGAACATTTTTTGGCATTGCCTTTCTTTGGGATTGGAATGAAAACTGACCTTTTCCAGTTCTGTGGCCACTGCTGAGTTTCCCAAATTTGCTGGCATATTGAGTACAGCACTTTCACAACATCATCTTTTAAGATTTGAAATGGCTTAACTGGAATTGCATCACCTCTACTAGCTTTGTTTGTAGTGATGCTTCCTAAGGCCCACTTGACTTCGCATTCCAGGATGTCTGGCTCTAGGTGAGTGATCACATCATCATGGTTATCCAGGTCATAAACATCTTTTCTGTATAGTTCTTCTGTGTATTCTTGCCACCTCTTAATATCTTCTACTTTTGTTAGGTCCATACCATTTCTGTCCTTTATTGAGCCCATCATTGCATGAAATATTCCCTTGGTATCTCTAATTTTCTTGAAGAGATCTCTAGTCTAGACTCTAGTCAACAGTCTTGAGTCTAGTTAACTCAAGGTACATGAAAAAACTCTGTGAAGGTCAGATGAACCTGGTGTCTTATAGTCCATGGGTTGCAAAGAGTTGGACATGACTTAGTGACTGAACAGCAAAGAAGACGCTTTGTTTGCTTAAACCCTATTTTCTAAAAAGGTCATAAATAAGCTGGTTAAAAGCATTTAAAAAGTCCAGATAAGAATCTCCATTGGGACTAGGAGTGGGATAGATTAGCAGTCCACCTTCTTTCTCCCCGCAAGGTTCACCATCTGGCACAAAACTCTAATTGGCCCCTCATTGTTGTTGTTCAACCATTCAGTTGTGTCTGACTCTTTGCAACTCCATGGACTGCAGCACACCCCGCTTCCCTGTCCTTCACCATTTCCTGGAGTTTGCTCAAATTTGTGTTCATACAGTCTGTGATGCCATCCAACCATCTTGTCCTCTGTCATCCCCTTCTCCTCCTGCCTTCAGTCTTTCTAGCATCAGGGTCTTTCCATATGAGTCGGCTTTTCGCTTCAGATGGGCAAAGTATTGGAGTTTCAGCTTCAACGTCAGCCCTTCCAGTGAATATTCAGGATTGATTTCCTTTAGGATTGACTGGTTTGACCTCCTTCCAGTCCAAGGGACTCTCAAGAGTCTTCAACATGACAGTTCAAAAGCATCAATTTTTCATTATTCAATCTTCTTTATGGTTCAACTCTCCCATGCCCTCATATCTTACTACAGAAAATCGTCATTCTCAGAGAAGAGAATTTGTAAATATATACGACCACAAAGTCTTCATCTACTTCTGTCAAATATAACAAATGGCTTTGTAAAGGAAGTTTGCTTTTTCCAAAAAGAAAAGATGCCAACATTAAGAAATTACCATAAAATAATGGCAAAGCTGTTTTCCTTGTTTCTCAGCATGGCGAAGCTCTGTCTGGTCTCAGAGTTGTTATGTTTGTCTCCTGATCAGTGCTGTATTCCCCCATCTTGATCTCTTATTTCATTCAGGGATCCCTGAGGTCTCTGCGCAAGTGTCATCTCCTCAGAGAAGTCTTCCTTTATCATGCTGGTGACAGTGTCTCTGCTCTGATTGGGGGGGTGGTGTCAGATAAGCCAATTAATGCTTAACATGACACGAAACCAGGGTAAAGGGCATTAGAGAATAAGCTGGTGGGAGGAGGGGATTTTATTGATCAGTCAGCAAAGGCCTTCCTGAAGAGTGGACATTTGTGCCCATTAATGATAGGAGCTTGCTCTATATGTTCAAAGAAAAGAAAGCAAGCCAAAAGTCTGGATTGTTGTCCCTGAAAGTCACAGATTGGGAGTGAGATCCCACAGGTAGCAGATCACAGAGACTGGAATTTAACTTTGGACTTCATGATTCTAAGTGGAGGGCTAGCATGGCCAAATTTCCTTTGGTCATTCCAGTTACTTTATGGAAAATACACTGTTGTAGCTTAAGGGAGAACAGAGAGAGACTAGGTAAGGGCTCTTTGTTTGGCTTTCCTTTGGATGACTGAGTAAAGAGGTCATATGTGTATTTCAGCTTCAACGTCAGCCCTTCCAGTGAATATTCAGGATTGATTTCCTTTAGGATTGACTGGTTTGACCTCCTTCCAGTCCAAGGGACTCTCAAGAGTCTTCAACATGACAGTTCAAAAGCATCAATTTTTCATTATTCAATCTTCTTTATGGTTCAACTCTCCCATGCCCTCATATCTTACTACAGAAAATCGTCATTCTCAGAGAAGAGAATTTGTAAATATATACGACCACAAAGTCTTCATCTACTTCTGTCAAATATAACAAATGGCTTTGTAAAGGAAGTTTGCTTTTTCCAAAAAGAAAAGATGCCAACTTAAGAAATTACCATAAAATAATGGCAAAGCTGTTTTCCTTGTTTCTCAGCATGGCGAAGCTCTGTCTGGTCTCAGAGTTGTTATGTTTGTCTCCTGATCAGTGCTGTATTCCCCCATCTTGATCTCTTATTTCATTCAGGGATCCCTGAGGTCTCTGCGCAAGTGTCATCTCCTCAGAGAAGTCTTCCTTTATCATGCTGGTGACAGTGTCTCTGCTCTGATTGGGGGGGTGGTGTCAGATAAGCCAATTAATGCTTAACATGACACGAAACCAGGGTAAAGGGCATTAGAGAATAAGCTGGTGGGAGGAGGGGATTTTATTGATCAGTCAGCAAAGGCCTTCCTGAAGAGTGGACATTTGTGCCCATTAATGATAGGAGCTTGCTCTATATGTTCAAAGAAAAGAAAGCAAGCCAAAAGTCTGGATTGTTGTCCCTGAAAGTCACAGATTGGGAGTGAGATCCCACAGGTAGCAGATCACAGAGACTGGAATTTAACTTTGGACTTCATGATTCTAAGTGGAGGGCTAGCATGGCCAAATTTCCTTTGGTCATTCCAGTTACTTTATGGAAAATACACTGTTGTAGCTTAAGGGAGAACAGAGAGAGACTAGGTAAGGGCTCTTTGTTTGGCTTTCCTTTGGATGACTGAGTAAAGAGGTCATATGTGTGAATTCCCTTTTGGTTTTGGACTGTATTCTATTGACTGCCATTCTCTAAACTCTCACAAAACTGGCTGTATTGGCCTGTGGGATTTATCTCCTTCACTTGTACGTGAAGTATTCCCAATATACCAGCCTCAGTGCCAAGCACCAGGGTAAGAACTCGCTAACCCACAGTTTTAGTTACTGCTGAAACCAAAGGATGGCATGATCCAAAGTAGGGAAAAATTTTTAGATATGGATCTTTCAGCCATTGGGAGGGGGGCCTTATTTAACAGAAGAGTCGGGTAGGATAGGAGAATATAACATAGCTGCTATATTTTCCTCTTTTTTACACTCTGACTTGTAAAAATGTTTGTGGACACGCACATGGCCTGAACTTCAGAAGGAAGATTAGCGAGAAGGAGGAAAAAAATCAGACTCATTGTTTGAGTCATCTGGCAGGGACAGAGAGGTTTTGAGCTCAAAGGAGGCCCTCCTGCATGAAATAACTCATTCTGTCAGCTCAGTTTAGAGGGAGGAAGAGTATTCAAGGCCAGACTTGGATCCAGGCTCCAATTCACTTGAGGGAAATCCTCAAAATTATTTCTATCAGGGATACAATGCTATAGTTTCAATTTGAGACCTCCAAATGCCAAGACAGAAGTGCCCATGTGGTGTGAATATCATTTCCAGGTCCCAGTGGCTGGCAGCCAAACTAGTAACATCCTGTTGCCATGGCAGGGAAAGTGTCACACCTCCAATGACATCCAGGGGCGGCAGGAGGCAACAGGACCCTGAGAAGACCAGGTATAAAACTTTTCAACGTTGTGTGTAACTCTGCAGAGCCCGCTGTCTTAAGTGTGAAAGAAAATTTGCAGGTACACTTGTATGGAGGAGTTCCGGAATCTTAGAACATTCTTGGGACTCTTAGAACATTCCTGTCTCCCTCCCTCTTTACTTGTTATCAGCTGTTGATGACATGGCTCACATTTGTCCTACATATCGCCTTGAACTCAAGTTGAAAGCATTCACAGTTCTACCAGGACCAACACTTGGGAGGATAAAATGATCAGCATGCCAAGACCAACACATGAATTAACACAGTGTCACGGCTACTCTATTTGCTAGCACAACCTGATGCTCAGGTTAAAATTTCTTACATGGAGTCTCTTAACCTCTTTATTCTAACACAAGCCTCAACATTCCAAGATTGAAAGAACTTTTGGTTCAGAACTATTTTGCTTAGTTTCCTTGGGGTAGAGGTGTCAGTGGTTTGTGTTACAATGGGTTGAAAGACCTTGTGTTATATGATAGAAAGACGTTTGGTAGACCAGGAATAATCTTTGTCCTGTGAAAGAAGCCAGACTCGTAGCAAGACTTTACATCAACACTGAACTCAAAGAGTTTATCTTTGTCATCCCCATGACTGCCTCTGGTTTCTGCTCTCCTTTTGAGAGATAGGAAATGGAGACCCTAGGATACAGCAGGCATAGGTCTGATCAGGTGTGACATAAACCAGACATGGCAAGGTGGTATGTTGGGTGGCTTCTAGAAAAAATATGAACAGGGCTCTCCATAAAGAATGATTCACTGGCTTTCATTGTGGTGCACTCTAGTGCAGTATGGCTGGTGGGCAAATAAGTGCTTTAGGGGCATCTCAAACCCCTCTGTTTCGTGGTAGCCATTCCTCTTTGATTTGACTTATTTTGTTAGATCCCTGTTTTTATTCAAAGCCTTTTAGTAATGGACGGTTGGAGCAAGGCTGATGCCCTGGTGCCTTTCTCGGGCGCCCCGTTCTCATGTCACTGGTTTTCAGTTGGGGATGGTTGTGCCCCCAGAGACTTTTTCCAGTGTCTGGAGTCATTTGTGGTCATCACTATCGGGAAGGGGGTGCTTCTGACATCTAGTGTGTAGAGCAGTGATGCTAAACATCTTACAATGCACTATACAGACCCCTTCAACAAGGAATGATCTGGCCCAAAATGTCTGCAGTGAGAGGCACAGAAACCTTTTGGTGTCATTTTTACTCTTTTTAAAAAATTTTATTGAAGTATAATTGATTTACAATGTCGTGGTAATATCTGACATATAGCAAAGTGATTTAGTTATACATAATGTGTATATATTCTTTTAAAACATTCTTTTAAATTATAGTTTATCACAGGATATTGAATATAGTTCCTTGTGCTATACAGTAGAAGCTTGTTGTTCATCCATTTTATATACAGTAGTTCAGTCGTCCAGTTGTGTCTGACTCTGTGACCCCATAGACCGCAACACTGCAGCACAGGTTGCATCTGCTAAACTCCCTCCCACTTCATCCCCCCACCACTATCCTACACTGTTGGCAACCACAAGTGTATTCTCTGTGTTTGTGAGTTTGTGAGAAATCCTGCTCTAAATGAATGATCTGATCCCCATCCTCCCCAGTTCTACTCCTGTCTCATGTCCTTCAGTGTGGTCCATAGGAAGATTCAGAACAGAAGATAGGCCTGCATGTGTTTTTGTGTTCAGATTTTGTTTAAAAGTCTATGTGCTGTGCTGTGCTGTGCTTAGTTGTGTGTGACTTTTTGGACAGAGGAGCCTGGTGGGCTACAGTCCATGGGGATAAAAATCTATATTAAATAATATTTTGTATTTATACTCTAAATGTTAATAATATAAATACTATCTAATAATCTCTATTATATTTAAAGTCTATATTCCACAAGGGAATACAAGGTTGCTATTAAGAGTTCATAGACTTTGGAGTGAGAAAAACTGGGATTCCCTTTTGGGTCTGCTACATGCAATCTGTGCTTAACTACTCAGAGCTCAGTTTCTTCACTTGTAAAGTGAAAGGAGTATCTGCCGTGAGAACTTGGTGAAACTTAGGACATAGAAGTTCTATGGAGAAGACACAACAAGACTCCACGAGCTGAACTTGTAACAGCGCTGCCCAAGTCTCTGTGCTAAGCTGACTGAATGATTGCTGCATCTATCATTTTTATTATCTGTGGTTAGGAAAATATATATGGCAGTTTCTGTGTCAAATAAAGATTTCCTGACCACGTTCTCTTTTCAGAAAAATGCTGCTTTTATGTATAGCGTATAATCTTTGGTATAGAGGCCTCAGAATCAAAATAGAAAATACAGCTACAAACAGAAGTAACTGAGGATAGAAGAAACGTTGAACCCATACAGAATTAAACAATGAGTTGGATTTTGTGGTGATATCATTCTGAAAGAACTCTAATTGAAGAAAAAAAATGCTATTTTTAGGAAAACATTTTCTCTATTCTTGAGCCATTTAGCTGACTGATTCTTGCCTGTACCTCCCACCCTAACCGTGACTCCCTAGAAATGTTTCTGAGTTACCAGAATTTCCAAGCGAGTGTCTCTGTGTTCACATGAGGAGGGCTTCTAATAGGATTCTGAGAATGCCTTCAACATGGCTTATGATGGATGTCTGTGATGGAAGGCCCCTGCGGTTTTCATTTTGGACTTGACTTAATCAAAAACAATCATGCTAACAAAAGAGGGTGGGAGGGAGTCTGCTTCTCCCAGTTTTTCTATTGTGTGGCCAATTTAATGTCGGACTTCTCAAAGGGCTTTAAAATATAAGACGGCAGGAAAAACAATTTAATATAGAAGTGCCAGCATGGACTAAACTTGAGTAAATCAAGCATGAAGTAGAGTGTCTTAAGGATATAGATTTTGCTTTTTTTTTTTTTTTTTTTTTAATTTCAATGCTTAACTGCACAGGGCCATGGAGTTTGCCTTTCCATGCATTAATCTAACCATCAAGAGAAGACTTTCATCAGACACACCCCAGTCGGTATCAGAACCCCTCTCATAGTGTCTTGAGCCAGTCTAATTTCCCCGTTGGTTAAAAAAAGATGAGAATTTCAGATACAATGCTGGCATCCTGTGCCAAGATGGCAGAAGAAACTGATTATATCAAGTGATATCCAAACAAAACCAAAATATTTCCTCTCCTCAGCTAGAGTGCTTGAAATTCCTCATTGGAGTTAAAACCTTATAGACCCTTGATTACAGACAGAGTATTCTATCTGGAAACAGCAACCCAGTAGTTATCAAGCTCAGCTGCAATCAATTGGAGAGTCTTTAAGAATTATTGATGCTATTCAATATCTACAAGAAATAGGGTAGAACTGGCCATCAGTATTTTTTTTAAAGCTCTTTCACACAATTTCCAACCTGCAGCCAGCCTTGAAATCCCTTGCGGTAACAGTTGAAGCTCTGGTCTTTGGATTTTTTTTTTTTTTCTGAATCAAGATACCTAAAGATGAATACATATCTTCATTGATCGCAGTGAATCCCTTTGTCACTGATTCGTGAGATAGAGTTTTGAATTTGGGTAAGGAGCAGAGAAACTGAAGGGAAGAGAAGCCATGACACACATACATATATATATATATGCATAAACATGCTCCATGTGCAGGGTGGTGTTAAGTCTTCAACAGTATGCCACAGGCCCTGAGCTGTTAGCACAGATGCTCCTTAATACCAGGTCTATGCATTGACATCCCTCTATCTTTGAGAATCTGGGTATTAGGACACTGGCAGCTCCTGACTCCTTCACATTGTGAATTCATCCTATCATTAGCAATCTTCTGGCAAAAATCCAAGTCAAGGGAGTGGAAAAGAAGTTGAATATTGGGGGACCACAGATGCAGAGTGTCTGACTGCCTATTTAGTCAGGGAGAGAAGGATTTAATAATGAGCAGCAACAGACAGAAGGCTGATAGTGTTGAGATGCAGAAACAGATGTTACCTAC
This sequence comes from Madoqua kirkii, assembly GCA_006408675.1. NCBI lineage: Eukaryota > Metazoa > Chordata > Mammalia > Artiodactyla > Bovidae > Madoqua > Madoqua kirkii. Next base: position 24,262 of record SJYC01131617.1, read on the forward strand.
TTCCCAGGGTTGCCTTGGTTCAACCATGTTCTTGGGTGTTGAGATGTTTTATGAATATGAAGCCCCTTGTAAGAATTCTGGAGATGGGAACTATTAACAACTTGGAACTTAAAAACATGTCTTCTAATGAGAATTAATGGTTCTCAATAAACCCCCTCAGGTCACATAACAATCAAACTATAAAATGTAGAGCCTGAGACCCAAGTGAGGGGTCACCGTGACATCGTGTACATCATGAAATTAGTGACCCTTACTTGCCTGTTGTTGGCTGAGGACCTTTATCCTGCAGCCTCAATCATCTGTGTTCTTTGTGAGTCCAAGAAATTCCCGGGAAAAGACCAGTCCTGGTTTCAACTGTACTTAGAACCCCAGCTTGGCTTTCATTAGCATCCCCCTGCCCCACTGAAACCATCCTTTTGGCAGTCCTGTTATGTTGATAAAAGGGAAAACCTGGAAATTTAAGTTGGTGTAGAATTGAAAGTTCATCGTTTGGAAAAGTAATGGCAACCCATTCCAGTATTCTTTCCTGGGAAATCCCGTGGACAAAGAAGCCTGGCAGATAACAGTCTGTGGGATCGCAAAAAGAGTTGAACACGACTTAGTGATTAAACAACAACATCTTGTGATAAAAAAAATTCATAGTTAAAACTCCAGTGTGTAATTTTCCTGTGACCTGGGAAATATGCCTGTTCCACATCGTCAGAGATGCTCTTAGACTTTCGTCCACCTTTAACTCAATTCACATTGATTTGAAAAATGATGTGCATTGAAGTAGATCTGTTTTTGCAGATATCAAGCATGTTCAAACCTTTAAGATCAGAAATCTAAAAATCAATTTATGCCATGCACCTTTCAGACACATTTCCAAGCTGTGGTGATTTATTAAAACATTTGCCAGACACTATCTTTTTCTTCATTCTCTACTAATGCTAAACTGCTCGTGGTCAAGATTTTCCTTGACAACAATGAAGCATTGCATTGCTGAGCTGTTATTTATGTGATTTTTGAGGTCAAGAGGATATTTGATCTTTCTATCACTACCACCTTCAAAGAAAAGAAGAGTTAATCTTATTTCCTAGCATCTCCTGGTAAGTGAAAAATATCCTGGTGGCAAAGATAAATTGTTACTTACAGGTCATTTCGGCTGCACTGTATAACAACCTTTATTTCTGGTTCAGAATCCATACAGATGATTAGTTATAGGTCTTCATATGCAGCTTAGAGGCTGTCTTCTCAGCCTGAGACCTCCCAGTCTTTCTGAAACTGCAGCCATAAAATGTTTTGTTTATTTATTTAAAATTTTATAGACAACCTATGGAATGGGAAAGAAAACATTTGCAAATGATGTGACCCAGCAAGGAGCCAGAGTGTAAAATATATAGACAACTCATATAACTCAATATCAAAATAACAACCCAGTCAAAGGCAACATACAGATGACTAAAAGGCACATGAAAAGATGTTCAAGAAAGTTAGTTATTAGAGAAATGCAAATCAAACCACAATGAGGTATCACTTCATACCTGTCAGAATGGTGTGACCAAAAAGAATACAAATAATAGATATTGGCAAGGATGTGGAGAAAAGGGAACCCTCCTACAGCCCTTCATGGGAATGTAAATTGGTGCAGCTTCTGTGGAAAACTGTGGATGTTTCTCAAGAAACTAAAAACAAAACTACCGTATGACCCAGCAATTCCACTCATGGGTGTATACCCAAAAACAAAACAAAAAGACTAATTCAGAAAGATACATGCACCCAAATGTTCATAGCAGCACTATTTATAATAGCCAAGGCATGGAGGCAACCCAGGTGCCCATCAACAGACTGTGGGCTTAAGAAGATGTGCTAGATATACATGATGGAATATAATTCAGCCATAAAAAGAAAGAAAGAATGGCATTTGTAGCATCATGGATGGACTAGAGAATATTATGGCTAGTGAAATAAGTCAAAGAAAAACAAATACTATATGATATCACTTATATGTGGAATCTAGAAAATAATACAAATGAATGTATATGTAAAATGGAAACAGAGTCACAGACATAGAAGACAAACTTGTGGTTACCAAAGGGGAGAAGGAAGGGGGAAGGGACAAATTGGGAGTATAGGATTAACCAGTACAACTACTATACATAAAATAGGTAATCAATAAGAATCTACTGTGCAGCCCAGGGGATTATACTCATTATCTTGTAATAGCCTAAAGTGGAATATAAACCGCAAAAGTGCTGAATCATTATCATGTACACGTGAAGATAATACATTATAAATGAACTACACTTTAGAAAAAGATAAACAATTATTTGTTGTGGTTGTTTTTGGACCTCCAGGATAAAGCCTTTAGTTGGCTGTACGTACCAGTTGCTGCCACATTACCACCATTTTTCTGTGGAACATCCTTTTTTGTTCCATTTGTCATTTACCCTGCTTCATTCACACATTCCCCGCTCCCATTTATGCTAATGGTACTCTTTATTATTTTATAGACATTTTCTATTAACTACCTTTTTTCATTAAGCATTGTACATTTCAGATTTGCAGTGACCAATATGATGTCAATTGTAGGATCCAGCATTTCTTCCCATCAACTATAAATGAGCTGGCTGGTATTAGGAGCTCCTTTCCTCTCTCCAGGAGGGATCGACTGTAGCCAGTCTCAGTTTCCCAAAAGTTCTACAGATGCATTCAGCATTGCAACTACCCTGAACAGCCAATAGGTACAGCTTGGTTTTCCGGTGGCTCAGACTGTAAAGAGTCTGCCAGTCATGGGGAGATGACCTAGGTTTGATCCCTGGGTTGGAAAGATCCCCTAGAAAGGAATGGCTACCTACTCCAGTATTCTTGCCTGGAGAATTTCATGGAGAGAGGAGCCTGGTGGGCTACAGCTATCACAAAGGGTCAAATACAACTGGGCAACTAACACTTGCACTTTTTTTTTCTACAGCCTGGTTTGGCCCTGTTTTGCTGCATGCAAAGCAGCTCTCACAAACCTTATGAGAAGGAATGGATCTCCCTCCTTGTACACAACCCACAATCCATCTGGCTATACTCTGACCTGAGAACTTCTCTCCAGGGGATGCCATGGTAAAGGACAACTATATGTCCTACTTTGTGCTGTAGCTCTTCTCCCTGGGATTCCTGACCTGTGTCTAAGTAGCTTGCACCATGTGTGACAAAGCCCCACACTCAACAAACATCTTCTATGTGCCACTGTGTAGCCTTTGCTTCTAATTGCTGCATAGTACTCTGTCATGCATCCACTGAATTTTACCTCACTTCCTCTTGCTGTGATGGACACACAACTTCTTGCCAATACAGTGTGCAAAGAATATCCTTATTCATGTCCCTTTATGAACCTGGGTGAAATTTTCCTTGGAGTGGAGTTTCTAGGTCACAGGAAATGCATATACAGCATTTGCCTGAGTGGTTCTTCTACTGGGAGACTGTTCTTGTATGAGAACTTTCTCCTCTGTTGAAACCTGATTGGAGGTTAGATTTCATGTGGAAATTCGGAGTCAGGAAAACTAGTCCATCTAATCATTCAAATTCATTTCAGTTCAGTCGCTCAGTCATGTCCAGCTCTTTGAGACCCCATGGACTGCAGCACTCCAGGCCTTCCTGTCCATCCCAGAGCTTACTCAAACTCATGTCCATTAAGTCAGAGATGCCATCCAACCACCTCATCCTCTGTCATCCTCTTCTCCTCCTGCCTTCAATCTTTACCAGCATCAGGGTCTTTTCAAATGAGTCAGTTCTTTGCATCAGGTGGCCAAATTATTGGAGTTTCAGCTTCAGCATCAGTCTTTCCAATGAATATTCAGGACTGATTTCCTTTTGGATGGACTGGTTGGATCTCCTTGCAAACCAAGGGACTCTCAAGAGTCTTCTCCAGCACCACAGTTCAAAAGTATCAATTCTTCGGTGTTCAGCTTTCTTTATAGTCTGACTCTCATATCCATACATGACTGCTGGAAAAACCATAGCTTTGACTAGATGGACCTTTGTTGGCAAAGTAATGTCTCTGCTTTTTAATAATGCTGTCTAGGTTGATCATAGCTTTCTTCCAAGGAGCAAGCATCTTTTAATTTCATGGCTGCAATCACCATCTGCAGTGATTTTTGGAGCCCAAGAAAATAAAGTCTGTCACTATTTCTGCTGTTTCCCCATCTATTTGTCATGAAGTAATGGGACCAGATGCCATGATCTTAGTTTTCTGAATGTTGAGTTTTAAGCCAACTTTTTCACTCTCCTCTTTCACTTTCATCAAGGGGCTCTTTAGTTCGTCTTTGCTTTCTGCCATAAGGTGGTGTCATCTGCACATCTGAGATTATTGATATTTCTTCCAGCAATCTTGATTCCAGATTGTGCTTCATCCAGTCCAGCATTTTTCATGATGTACTCTGTATAGAAGTTAAATAAGCAGGGTGACAATATACAGCCTTGACGTACTCTTTTTCCTATTTGGAACCAGTCTGTTGTTTTCCATGTCCAGTTCTAACTGTTGCTTCTTGGCCTGCATACAGATTTCTCAGGAAGCAGGTCAGGGGGCCTGGTATTCCCATCTTTTGAAGAATTTTCCACAGTTTGCTCTGATTCACACAGTCAGAGTCTTTGGCATAGTCAATAAAATTATTCAAATTGGGGATCTGCAAAATTGCGAGTTGCAGGAATGGCCAGTTTCTGTAATGCATGCCTGCAGTGGCAAAGGAAGCTATTTTACACAGAGAAGACTGAAATTGACTCTACAGATATGCAGAAATGACAGAATGTCATGCAGGTAGATCAGGATTCAGAGACTGGCTGTCTAGGTCTTGGTTCACATCCAAGAACTATTCCCTGCCCTTGAGTTCTACAGTATATTCTGTTCATCTCCTATCTCAAAGCAAGATTCAAAGAATTTCTGTTACTTGTGACCAAATGGGCTTTTAACACAAAAGGAATTCATCCTTCTAAAAACTGACAATAGCAACAACAAAGATTCAGAATGTTGGTTTTTTTTTTTTTTAAGTTTGCTGAAAGTCATATTCTAGAGATTTTTGGAAATAAAGTTTTAGGTTGGAAATTAAGTTTTATCAGTACCTTTACTCATGAGAAAGGTGGTTCTTCTATTAGATAAAGACTGTTCTTGAATTTCTACTGAGAGAATAAAAGACAGTGGTATACATCAGAAAGATTTTGCAGGACTAGGACCCTATAAAAATTAGATAGCAAGTCCCTAACGTGAAGATAGTTGTTTTAATGTATGACCTGTTTTTTGGTATCAGGTAGGCATAGTGTTGGAGAAGGCAATGGCACCCCACTCCAGTACTCTTGCCTAGAAAATCCTATGTGTTTAAGTGTGTGTGTGTGTGTATGTATATATATATATATATATATATATATAAATGATTTATTTTCTATTTAAACATTTTGTGTCATGGTATAAATTGCTCTTCTGCCATTAATCTTGAATTTTAATATAACTTTTAAGATTGCAGACAGACACTTGTTCAATCAGTTGACTCTAGTCTCACCTGTCCTGGAATGTTTGGATGGGCTAGATTTCAGTGGACCCTGATTTCCATAACATCTTTTTGCAAGGCTGGTTAAAGATGTCTGGTGAGTTTTGTTTCAGGAAGAATGCAATTTTGAGTCAGAAATATGGGAGTTGGAGGATTTAACATCACTGAACATGGTTGCTCTGTTTTATGACCACTAAGTATGCAGAGAGCAATGGAAAGAAATCCTTTATGTCAGGACATTAAAATATGATGGATATAATGCCAAGGTATCTTCTCTCTTTCCAGGCTGCAATAATGCTTAAGGTGAATGCAGCTGTTTCTTAGGTTTTAAGAAAATGTTTTTCTTCATTTAAAGGTAGTTATCAAATCTTTTGTTTTGTTAAGACTACCTCTTGCATCCTGTTCTATCCTTTCTGAGAGCTGTTTTGGCTTCTCTGTAGTTTTTGCCCAGTAATTTTATCTTTCCTTTCTTCCCATTTTATTTTTGTTGATTCATAGCCCATCTGTTGTGAATCTCAGATAAAATGTAGTAAAAATTCAGATTTATGGCAAGGGAAAATCAGAATCAGGTGGTTTGCAGTTAAAGAAAAACAGATTTGTAACGACAAAAATCTAGTAAAATCACATGTAAAACTAGAATATATTGAGCTCCCTTCACACAAAAGTGTAAGAAAGGTAAGTGAAAATGACCTTGATTTTTCATTTGAACATTTCTACATGATCAAGGCATAGATTATTAGAAAACATTTGAGGTCATGGGGAAGCAATAGCCAGGGTCCTGTGAATTTACCGAAAGGAAACTTATTTTTTTCAGTTTGTAAACTTTTGCTTTTCCCATGAAGATAAAAAGCAGAATTTCAAAGCCACAATTCTCCTTTTGCTCCTAGGAAATGTTTTTGTACTCATACTATTGTTACAAAATTTAACTTTTTTTTTTCTTTTTAATTGAGCAAATGAATTTCTGGGGTTATACCACATATTTGAATTTCAAACTTCTTTTAGTCATTTAAACTTTATGAAATGAGTCAGAATTAAGTAGACGTGAGAATTCTGGTTTCTGGCTTTCAAGTTATGGGATAGACTTCTTCACCAGGCTGGGATTAGTGTGGATACCCTTTGCTCCATGTGAACAGAACTTGACTTTTGAAAGCAGAGGTCTTAGCGTGATGGTTGCTTGTGACCTCCAAAACTCTCTGTCTGAGAAGTGCTACTTCAAGTCTCCCAGTAGGAGTTTCTTTCAGTGCTTTCTTTACTATTCCATTTACTAATTCCCAGCACAATTCACACATTTATGTTGTGTGCTTGGTTCCTCAGGGGATTTTTGTAATTCTTGGCTTCAGTTCAGTTCAGTGCAGTCGCTCATTCGTGTCTGATTCTTTGCGACCCCATGAATCACAGCACGCCAGGCCTCCCTGTCCATCACCAACTGCCAGAGTTCACTTAGACTCATGTCCATCGAGTCAGTGATGCCATCCAGCCATCCAGCCATCTCATCCTCTGTCGTCCCCTTCTCCTCCTGCCCCCAATCCCTCCCAGCATCAGAGTCTTTTCCAATGAGTCAACTCTTTGCATGAGGTGGCCAAAGTACTGGAGTTTCAGCTTTAGCATCATTGTTCCCAAAGAAATCCCAGGGTTGATATCCTTCAGAATGGACTGGTTGGATCTCCTTGTAGTCCAAGGGACTCTCAAGAGTCTCCACTAACACCACAGTTCAAAAGCATCAATTCTTCGGCACTCAGCCTTCTTCATAGTCCAACTCTCACATCCATACATGACCGTAGGAAAAACCATAGCCTTGACTAGATAGACCTTAGTTGGCAAAGTAATGTATCTGCTTTTGAATATACTATCTGGTTGGTCTTAGTTGATAAGTGTTACCTAAGACAGTTCACCCAACCATCTACCCATTCATCTATACATGGAGTTTATTTAGTGCCTCTATGTGCTGGCTCCTGTTACATGCTGAGGATGCAATGGCAAACATTAAAATACCAAGTTTCTGCTCTTCAGGAATTTAGAGTCTGGTAAAAAAGACAAGTATTGCTCAAGTCGTCCAACTGGATGAATGCATAATTAGAAACATTTAGAGACATATCTAAATCCTGTAAAGGCGAAAAAAATCTGGCTTTAGACTAGAGGAGGAACTGTTCCCACGAAAGGCTCTCTGAAGCAGGACTGTTGAGTAGGAATCTGACAGATGAGCAGGGTTAATGGGGGAAAGATCACTGTGGGCTGAGGGAGTCTTTGCTCAAGACCCTGTGACGCCAAGGGCCTGGTGTGGCCACAGGTCTGAAGACGGCCAGAACGGCTGAACACGTGGGGAACTGGCTCTAGCTGAGGTGAGTGAGGGGCACAGTGGCCATCTCTGTGAGGGCCTCGTAGACCAATTAAGGCTTTATTTCCAGTCCCAAGAACAGTGGGAAGTCACTCAAAGCAGTGGTGTGGTGTGGCAGGTGTTTCACCAGCGACATTCTGCCTGCTAAGTGGAGAATAGAGGGGAGCGGGGAGAAAGGGAAGCAGTGGGACCAGATAGAAGAAGGCTGTTTCTAGAAGAGAACTGAAGAAGGGTCGGCAGAGGTGATTAAATCGATTATCTCAGGTGATGGGTTAAATGTGACAGTGAGGGAGAGTTATGTCATTCTATGTCAGTGTGTGTGTTAGTCGTGTCCAACTCTGCGTTGCCAAGGACTGTAGCCTGCCAGAGTCCTCTGTACACATCCAGGCAGGAATACTGGAATGGGTTGCCATTTCCTCCTCCAGGTGATCTTCCCTGTCCAGGGATTGAACCCAGGTCTCCTGCATCCCCTGCATTGGCAGGCAGGTTCTTCACCACTGAGACAAGCTATTACAGAGGAGGGGCAACGTTACTGCATCTTGGTCCCTGATGTGTAACAGCCTCCTTCTGATCAACTGAGTTTCATTTCCAAGTCATTGTACACTGCGATACAAGTTGGGAAAGAGGGTGCAGTGAGGTGGATGGAGTTTGGAAAGTGATAGCAAAAGGAACAACAGATTTTTATTGAGCACTTACTCTGTGCCAAGCAATGAGTTAATTGCTGGGATTCTAGGAGTAAGGAAAGTAAAATCATGTTCTTGCCCTCTTGGAATATCTAGTCTAATAGGAGAGACTAAATGTATATAATTACTTCATTAATTATTTTTGCTTTTGTGATCAATATGATAAAGCAAATTGAACTAATCAGCTCTGGTTGAAGGTGGGGAGGGAGACAAGGTCAAGACAGGTGCTCAAAGGATGCGAAGACACAACCCAGGATTCCCACTGCTGGGCATACACACCGAGGAAACCAGAATTGAAAGAGAAAACGTGTACCCCAATGTTTATTGCATCACTGTTTACAATAGCTAGGACATGGAAGCAATCTATATGCCCATTAGCAGATGAATGGATAAGGAAGTTGTGGTACATGTACACAATGAAATATTACTCAGCTATAAAAAACAATGCATTTGAGTCAGTTCTCATGAGGCTGATGAAACTGGAGCTTATGATACAGAGTGAAGTAAGTCAGAAAGAGAAACACCAATACAGTATATTAACATATATATGTGGGATTTAGAAAGATGGTAACAACAACCCTATATACAAGACAGCAAAAGAGACAGATAGAAAGAACAGATGTCTGCACAATGTGGGAGAAAGGGAGGGTGGGATGATTTGAGAGA
>SJYC01131618.1:0-29562 GCA_006408675.1 Madoqua kirkii
CAGAACACTCAAAGCTGATGCCCTGGTACAACCCAGAGGGATGGGGTGGGGAGGGAGGTGGGAGGGGGGTTTAGGATGGGGGGCCACATGTGCACCCATGGCTGATTCATGTCGATGTATGGCCAAACCACCATATTATCGTAAGATAATTAGCTTCCAATTAAATTAATTAAGTTTAAATAAAGGCTGAGAAGAAAAAGAAACCAGTCCAGACAAAGGATAAACATTTTTGAAGTTTCCAAGGAATCTATAGTATGGTGTGTTTAAGGAACTGAGAGAGGGCTGTCCTTCCAGCTGGTGAAAGTGGAGGGTGCGCTGTGACAATCGTGTGGACAGAAATGCGGGGCAGGCGTGATCCTGGCAAGTCAGCATGTCACTGCTTTCATTGACCCAGATATCTGAAAGTTGTTGTTTCTTTTTTTGAAATAACTTTGCATCCTGAGAACTCAAGAGAGGAAAGAAAACTTTCAGTTGAGAGGTGTATGGTTTTTACAAAGTAGAACTTGGAGAAAGAAGGGGAGGGGCTACATAGCAAGATAGGCAAGAGACTTGGCTAGAGGAAGAATTTTGAATCTTTATGTATTTCAGACTCAAGCTTAAATTCATCTCCCCTCCTTTTATTTTTGTTTTGTTTTGCACTTGACTTCTTGGTCTCGGATGGTTTTATTTTCTTACCTTTTAGATCCCATTAGTTCCTGAGCTTACATCTTGACCATAGTTGTGGAATATGTACCAACTGGTAACCAGTGTCTTCAAGTCACTCACAGAGGTGTTTTCCCTTTGGTACTTACCTAACAGCCTTCTCCAGAGAAAGTGGGTGCTGCTTTTATTCTGGATGAGAGAGCAGATTTAGAAGATTTATAAGACATAAGATGCCCAGTGAGATAGTCTTGTAGAACAATGTCCCCTGTCTGCTTTCTGTTCTAATGTGTATTTTGGTATACATGTGTGTTTGCGTGATAATTCGGTTCAGTCGTGTCTGACTCTTTGTGCCCCCATGGACAGTAGCCGGCTAAGCTCCTCTCTCCATAGGATTTTCCAGGTCAGAATACTAGAGTGGGCTGTCATGCCCTCCTCCAGGGGATCTTCCTGACCCAGGGATTGAACCTGCCTCTCTTAACGTCTCCTGTCTGGGCAGGTGGGTTCTTTACCACTGGCATCATCACCTGGGAAGTCATTTGGGTATGAAGATACTTTATGATTCTCTCCTTATTTTTTCTGAAATTTTCTCTAGGCTCCTTTCTCAGTTTTAGTCTACTTTACCCTGTATTTTATGTTGTAGTTCCTTCTGTGAGCTACCAGAAATATAGGCCTCACAAGGAGATCTGTCTCATTTAATAACTTGCTTGAAAAAAAGACAAGCATCATGGAACATTTTAATCTTTCTCATTTTCTGGATACACTCAGCTGAACATTAATTTGAGGCGCTTCCTTTGAAAGGAGATCATGGCTTTCTTATCTCCATGGCTTTTCCTGATAATCTGAATTGTGTGCATGTTCTGAGATTGGGAGTTTCTTCTTGGGCGGTGCTGGGGACAGCATGATCGGTTCTATCTTGGGAATGAAATAATCTCTTGTACACTTCTGTTATCACGGATTTTTCAAGCAATAGTTTCTTTCTGACTCAAGACAGAATAATATAAATAACTTTAAGGTTTGTTTTGAAACAGATTAGACATCCTAGATTTCACTTGAATTGGTGTATGTGTGCGAGTGCCTGCATGGATATGAGTGTGTGTGTTTGTGTGGTGGTGAGAAGAGAAAACACAGTGCAAAGAACATAAGACAAGGCATTCGGAATCCAAATCAGAGTAGTGGTTCTGTCTGTCCCCAGACTAAATTGTACAACCCCAGGTGCATCATTCCACTCCCCTGACCACAGTTCTTGAAATCCAAAAATGGAAATACTAAAAATGTTTTCCACCTCTGCTCACCAAAATGCTGATTTGAGGACATGAACAAAGGCTTTATATATATGAGAACATTATTATTAGAACTGGTGCTTCTTCTCCTATGCTTAATCATTCATTCATTTGTTCATTCATTCAAAAATGATGGGCTGTGATGAGCTGGACTTGCTGGGTGAAGGGTGGGCTGGAGAGGAGCATGAGTAGAGGGTGGGAGAGCAGTAGGGCGACTGCAGGCATCCAGGTTGGAATGGCCCAGACCTGGCAGTGGCTGAAGAAGTGGAAAGATGCGGATGATTCATTATGCTAGAGTGCACTGATTAGAATCTTTCTGCAGGAAATGAAACTTAAGCGTAGATAACTGAAGAACAAGATGAGTACTTGGGAACAAATGTATAAAAAAGAGTGTCCCAAGAAGGAAGAGGCCAATGAGGAATAGGTGGGAATATTCCCTGTTTTGTTTTTCTTTTAATTCTCAAAATCATATATTCAGAAAGGAAAAGGGGGGAAAAAGAGTTGCTTTCCATGTAAAAGATCACAAGCCATCAGATTGATGGTATGTCATTTTAAGTACATATGGTATGAATGATTTCTGTCTTTATTAACTTCCAATTACTTTAATTTCTGAGGGTGTGGCAATAGCAACCTCAAAACCCCAAAGAAACAAACTTTGTAGCATGGTTCAGAATGACTTTTATGTTTCATTGAACAGGCTGGCTTGTGGGAGAATCACAGTATCTGTGGAACGGGTTAAGACACAGAGTCACGATAGAGCTGCCGACACTTTCATTTGGCTATTATACAGTCATTGTTCACAGAATCAGGATCCACACATCCGTGCGAGTCTGCAATAAAGCCTGCATTACAAATCAGCGTAATTAGCTTGTTGTCTGACTCGTTTATTTTCTTTTTTTAGCATCACTGAGTGACAAATGTACAGCACATGGATATAAGTTTTGTTGGTTGAAAATACCACAGTAGCAGACAGCACTCTTTAGAGACTGTGATTGAATTAACTATGATAAGTATCAGTATGCCTATGTTCAATGCATTCTCCATTTCTAGTTTGACCAGTGCATGTGTTTTATGGGAACACACCATTATTATTCTAGCTAAACAAATGAAGGACATGAATTTGCATCATTTTTCACTCATGTAGTACTATGTGATATTTACGTATATTGGGGGGATCATTTTTTTAACCTTTAAATTATTCATGCATTTGGTGAGTGTGTGTTTTACCATATGCTAGGCTTTATTTTAGGCACGGGGATTCACAGAGGATGGGCAGACATTATTCCTGCTCTTCTGAATGGGAAGGTCTGACACATACCCTGAAATGAAGTATTAAACAATGAATAATATTGAATATATTATAATGAACAATATAAAATTATGGTAAATGTTGGATAATGATAAGGTATTGTTAATTACTTTAGTAAATTAAAGTCAGTAAAATAATTTCAAATTATTAATTTCAAGTTATAGTACTATGCAGCCCCAGTATGTTGTGGGAGGAATTTGGATTTTAGTTTAAATGTAATTGGGTAAACTTGTGAAATTTTAGCCAAAGAAGTATTGAGACCTGGTGTAGGTTATAGACTATAATTTTGCTTCCATGTGAAGAGTAGATTGAGCAGAAATAGAATAGCCAATATGTACAATAATAGATGCTCAGCATAATTAGTTGTTAGGGTAAGGCAGATCAAACTATAATGAGATACTATAATGAGATATCATTTCACATCCACTATGCAGACTATAATCAAAATGACAGATATAGTAAGAGTTGGCAAGGATGTAGAGGAACTGGCACCTCAGATATTCTTGGTAATAATGTAAAATAGTACAGCCACTTTGGAAAATAGACCATTTCTCAAAAAATTAAAGATAGAGTGAGCCATATGACCCAACAATTCTACTCCTGTGTATATTGCTGTTTTTTCAGTCATTTACTCATGTCTGACTCTTTCCGACCCCAAGGACTGCAGCACACCAGGCTTCCCTGTCCTTCACCATCTCCCAGAGCGTGCCCAAACTCATGTCCATTGAGTTGGTGATGCCATCCAAGAATCTCATCTTCTGTTGTCCTCTTTTTCTGTGTTCAGTCTTTCCAAGCATCAGGGGCTTTTCCAATGAATTGGTTTTTTGCATCAGATGGCCAAAGTATTGGAGCTTCAGCTTCAGCATCAGTCCTTCCAATGAGTATTCCTAGATATATACCCAGGACAAATAAAAATATATACTCATGGAAGTACTCGTATATGCATATTGAGAGCAGCATCATTCATAATAGCCAAAAGGTGGAAATAATTCAAAGGTCCATAGCTGATGAATTGACGAATGGATATATAAAATGTGCTGTATCCATACAGTGCAATATTATCGAGCCATGAAAAGGAGTGAAGTACTGATACATGCTACAACAAGGTTGACTCTAGATAACATTGTGCTAAATAAGGTAAGTCAGAGAAGACTAGATATTATAGAGTTCCTTTTGTATGAAATGTCCAGAACTGGCAAATATGTAGAGACTGAAGTAGATTAGTGTTTGCCTATGGGTGGAGTGTAGGGATGAGGGCTAATTTAGTGAGTATGAGGCTTCTTTTTGGGGGTGATGAAAATATTCTGGAATTAGATAGTGGTGATCATTGTACAACTCAGTGACTACACTAAATCTATTGACTTGTACACTTACACAGGTGAATTGGATAATATGTGTATTATATATTTGTAAAGATGTCAAATAAAACAAAAAAAGAAAAAATATATAATTTTTTAAAAAAATTAAAAATAAATAAAAAGAAAAAAACAAGAGAGGAATCTAGTAAGAACATGGGGTTTGTGGCTGACCTTCTTGTTATGGTTCACAACTGGCATACTTGGGGAATGAATGTGCCAGATACATTCATACTAGCTGTCAGAATGACTTCTGATCGCCCTCCGTATTCATACAACAGCCCTGCAAAACGACCGTCATTTCTCTGAACCAGCCCTGCACTTTTGTTTCCGCTTTCCTTTTTTAAGACTCTGCTATGTGTTTCTTTTCCTTCTCTTTCTGTTAGAAAAAAAAAATGTTGCTAAATCTACAAGTTTAATTCAAATTCCTCCTTGAAACTCACCTTGATTTCCTAGTAATATATTATTCTTATTTTCTGTGGGTTCATTTCATGTGGCTTGTGCCTCTGTAAGATTGTAACCACATAGCATTTCAAGACCCATTTCGAATTCACTTTTTCTCTTCCTCTCTTGCTTCCTCTCTCTCTTATCTCCTTCCTTTCCTTCCTTTCCTCTGCTCCACCTTGTGTTCTCTCCCTCCTTCCATTCCTTTTTGACAGTCAGAAGGAAGTTTCTCTGATATTTTAAAGTCCCCAAATCTATCTTCTCCCATTTGATATCCTTAGATTTGCTTGGGCTTCCCTGATGGCTTAGTGGTAAGGAATCTGCCTGCCAGCGCAGGAGACACAGGTTCAATCCTTGGGTAGGGAAGATCCCCTGGAGAAGGATATGGCAACCCACTCCAGTATTCTTGCCTGAAAAATTCCATGGACCGAAAAGCCTGCAAACTACATAGGCTGGCAGTTTCAAACAGTATATAATAAGCAATTCTGAAAATAATCAATTCAATAAATGCTTATTAAACACCTCCTATGTACCAGGCATCAGTTCCTAGGAATACAGCAGAGAACAATAGGTACCTACTTTGAGATTATTTAAGATCAGAAAATGACAGCTGTACGGCAGAGACTTCGAGTAATAGAAGGAATAGAGACATCTTAAGATTAAATGGCCAGGGAATATCTGTGACGAGATATGACTTGAAGTGTGATCTGAATGACAGAGAGGAGCAGAATATCCTCCAGACAGAGGAGGATCATGTGTAGGAGGGTCAGAAGGTGCTTGGACCAAAAGAACGTTTGCTGTGATGAGAGTTTGGTGGGCCAAGGAGTGAGGGAGGCAGCAGTGCAGTTGGAGGACTAGCCAGGGGCTGGATCTTCTGTCTCGTATTTCCGTGGAAGGGGTTTTGTTCTAACTTCAATGAGAAGCCACTAAAGGAAATGTGTGTGCATGTGTACCAGTTTCCAAATTTGTTGAAATTTGGGATTTCATGTTTAAAACTTTCTATGGTCTACGAAAAAGTAACATTCCATTCCAAAAAGTGTAAGAAAAGTGAAGAGATGGTCAGGAGAAGGTGGAACTCACATAGCTAAGGGTCAAACTGGAAAAGAATGGAACTTATAAAATACTGGACTTCAAATGATAAAGGACAACATTTAGAGATGTTGTTACCAGAGATTGCACCATACGTACTGTGGGCTTCTCATTTTTGCATAATCAAATTCCAGCTTCAATGACAGAGGAAAGAACTGTTTTCTACCATAAAACTTTAAAAGCCTTTCTTACTGTCACACAGAAGAGTGTGTGTGTCTTGCAATGAAACTGAAAATAAGATGTGATTGGTTAGTGAGACAAAGAAGCGTAGCATCACATTCTTAGCCAGAATTGTAAAGAACATTTTGAAAGGAGTAATGTATTCAAATAGAAATCCATTGAATATGCTAAAAGGTTTCATAATGTTTATTCATTTTAGACATTGGAAACTTTACTTCTAGGAATTTATCTTAAGGAAGAGATCTTAAATCTGCATAAACATTTACCAGCAAGTATGTTCAACAGTTTTGTAAAACTAATAAAATTTTGGAAACCTAAATATCCAGTAATGGACAATGGTTAAATAAATACTCTAAGCAATGCAATGCTAAGAATTTTTTTCCACAAAGTATGGTTAAGTGAAAAATATGACATTTTCCAATTAGTGATAGTTATATGCAAACAAATTAGGTAAAAAAAAATAACGTCTGTACTTTATTCCTAGTTCTGAGGTTGTTTCAGGAAGGAAACTTGTCCCAAATGTTAACAGTGGTTATTTCTGAGAGACTGGATAACAGAAAATTTTAAATCTTTTAATTTTTCTCCTTTTTAATTTATTTTTTTGAAATTTCTAATGCAAATATAAGTAAAAATTAGTAGAAATTTATTAATAAAAATTAATTAATAAAAATAGCTGAAGATTTACCTACTGCTTACCATGCTCTAAATGCTTTATTTTATCATAAGTAAGTTGATTTAATGCTTACAATCATTTTTTGAAACAGATAATCCCATTTAGTGTTGACAAAATTGAAGCACAGAGATGTTAGTAATACACCCAAATCACACATCTAGCAAACATTGATGCTGGATTTAGAATTCCAGGCATTTGGATACTATGCTCCTTGCAAATACCTAAACAGAAAGTAAAAAGTTTGTCTGTTACCAGGCACAGAATGAGAACTGTTTCTTCAGTTTAACAGTTGAGAGTTTGTCACCAGCTCCTAAGTGAGGTGTGTCTCAAGATTGCATGTTATCTATTACCAATTTTATAGAACGTGGATTTTCTTATGGAATGCGAATTCTGTCATTTTCTATGAGCCTCACAGATTTTTTGATTAAACACATCTCATTTATAGGTACTTAGACAAGAGGCCACTTGACCTGCCTCTTGAGAAACCTATATGCAGGTCAGGAAGCAACAGTTAGAACTGGACATGGAAAAACAGACTGGTTCCAGACTGGTTCCAGATAGGAAAAGGAGTACGTCAAGGCTGTATATTGTCACTCTGCTTATTTAACTTACATGCAGAGTACATCCTGAGAAATGCTGGGCTGGAAGAAGCACAAGCTGGAATCAAGATTGCCAGGAGAAATAACAATAACCTCAGATATGTAGATGACACCACCCTTATGGCAGAAAGTGAAGAGGAACTAAAAAGCCTCTTGATGAAAGTGAAAGAGGAGAGTGAAAAAGTTGGCTTAAAGCTCAATATTCAGAAAACAAAGATCATGGCATCTGATCCCATCACTTCATGGGAAATAGATGGGGAAACAGTGGAAACAGTGTCAGATTTTATTTTTGGGCTCCAAAATCACTGCAGATGGTGATTGCAGCCATGAAATTAAAAGATGCTTACTCCTTGGAAGGAAAGTTGTGACCAACCTAGATAGCATACTGAAAAGCAGAGACATTACTTTGCCAACAAAGGTCCGTCTAGTCAAGGCTATGGTTTTTCCAGTGGTCATGGATGGATGTGAGAGTTGGACTGTGAAGAAAGCTGAGGGCTAAAGAACTGATGCTTTTGAACTGTGGTGTTGGAGAAGACTCTTAAGAGTCCCTTGAACTGCAAGGAGATCCAATCAGTTCATCCTAAGGGAGATCAGTCCTGGGTGTTCATTGGAGGGACTGATGCTAAAGCTGAAATTGCAATACTTTGGCCACCTCATGCAAAGAGTTGACTCATTGGAAAAGACCCTGGTGCTGGGAGGGATTAGGGTCAGGAGAAGGGGACGTTAGAGGAAAAGATGGCTGAATGGCATCACTGACTCGATGGACATGAGTTTGGGTAAACTCCCGGAGCTGATGATGGACAGGGAGTCCTGGCATGCTGGGATTCATGAGGTCGCAGTCGGATACGACTGAGTGACTGAACTGAACTGAGACAAGAGGCTTCATGAGTCAAGATTCTGATGTTTCTCCAATGAGAAAAACCAGGTAAGCTTGTTTTGCATAATGTCTTTAGACTCTAATTTCACTGGATTTGCAATGTACTACCCCACTTCCACTTATTGTGGCCTGTGTCAGATGGCTGACTGGCCCTTGTCATGTACACCTTTTATAAGGTTAGACTATATTTTAGCAAAAAGAGGACACAATAAGAAACATGAAAAACTAGACTTTACACTAAGAATGAAACTGGAATAAGATGTCAAATGAGACTCTGATGAGAACTGCCCATAACTGTGACACTATCATGTATCACATAACAGATATAATTATTAATTGAAGTATGTTGATTCATAATATTATATTAGTTTCAAGTTTATAGAAAAGTGATTCAGTTATATATATTAATATAGATAGATAGATATTAATAGATATTCTTTTTCAGATTCTTTTCCTTTATAGCTTATTACAAGATATTGAATATGTTTCCCTGTGCTATATAGTAGGTCCTTGTTGTCTATCTATTTTATATATAGTAGTGTTTATCTGCTAACTCCATATTCCTAATTTATTACCTGTGCCTTTCCCCTCTAATAACGCTGAGTTTATTTTCTTTGTCTGTGAGTCTGTTTCATAAAATAGATTTTATTAATAAGTGCTTGCTAAATGCATATAATACATGCAGTTCCCCCTACTCAAAACAGTCTGTGAGATGGGTGTCATCTTTCTCCCCGCTCACGCAGAGAGGTAAATTGCCTGAGGCCATGCAGCCAGCCCAGTGCTTTTCATCACAAGTCTACTTTTGTTTCCACAAAAGCAAATGGCATCTTTCACGGCCAACACACTATCTTTCTGTTCCTTCTTCAAATAGAAATCGTTAAATTACTATTTTCATTATTGGTTTACTTCTACTAAGTGATAAAGGAATGACAGTTTTTCTTTTTGTGGGCTTTCAATGTTCTTTGTAAGAGATCTTTTCCCTCCTATTATTAAAACTCCTTGCTGAAATGTATGTGTTCCTTCAGCATACTTTTGTTCCACAAAAGCAAATGGCATCTTTCACGGCCAACACACTATCTTTCTGTTCCTTCTTCAAATAGAAATCGTTAAATTACTATTTTCATTATTGGTTTACTTCTACTAAGTGATAAAGGAATGACAGTTTTTCTTTTTGTGGGCTTTCAATGTTCTTTGTAAGAGATCTTTTCCCTCCTATTATTAAAACTCCTTGCTGAAATGTATGTGTTCCTTCAGCTGCCCCTGGGGATTCATGATCCTGAGTTGCGCTGGCAGAGAACGTGATGGTTCACTGTACGGGGCTCTGGGAATAGGCCGATCATCATGAAATGATTTCAGTAGGCACTGAGTCAGGAGGGCTGGAAGCCTCTGGAATTTAACAAATTCACACCCTTCTTTATTTACCTGTCACTGTGCCTTACTCTGTGTGTTCCTGGGCAAAAGGGCTGACAGCCCCGTCACTCTGGTGCCTGAATGCGACTGAGTAACAGGGCTGTCAGCCCTTTCGCTCAGGAACACCCAGAGTAAAGCAGAGAGACAGGGAGGTAAAGAAGGGTGTGGTTTTCTCTTTCGCATCTGTGTCTAGCCTGTCTGCTGTACAGCATCGGAGGCTGCCTCTGGAAGAGCCTGGCATTGTCAGAGAACCAGCTCACTCTTAGCCAACTGGGAGATCAGAGCCGTGTTTCGGTCACAGCCCCTGTGTCTCTGCCAGCTGCTTGCCAGAGATCCTTAACTGGTTGTCAGCAGTTATGCTCTGGCCCTTCAGACTGGACACTCCCATTTGAACGCATCGTCACTTCAGTTTGGCTCATTTTTCAACTAGTTTTAAACACGGCACCTTTTTCCCATTGGCATTCTATACTGACTCCCACTCTGCTGTCTTGAAAAAGACAGTCCCTTTCACCTTGCTGTTTAGCACACACTCTACGTGTTACAGTGTTTATAACCTCACTTTCAGTGTTGCCTTTCTCTTCTATCCCATTCTTCAGTGAATTATAATGCATCTTTAAAGGATATTCACTTTTTCCCTTAAAACAACAACAATAAAAATCAGTGTTCATTTTACAAAATCAAATCAAAGGGGTGAAAAAGACAAAATGAAAATTATGTGCAATTACGGTGCCCAGACATTATTGCTATTGTCATTATGCTAGTGTCTTCCCTTTTTATTGGTGCCTGTGTCCTATACGTTACAGGTAGAGGTGTGCCTATGGCTGTACAGCAATGAAAATTGCCTTTAAAATTTGCCTGCTGGTCAAAGAAGGTGGACATATTTGTTTGAGATAATTGTTGTTTTGTTTAAGCTAATGCTAATTTTTTCCCTTTAAAGAAGTTATAACATGCATCCATTATAGTACACAAATACTCAGTGCATCGTTTGTCTTGCATATGTGTATACCTGTGTAATAACCCCCCAAGATTAAGACAGAATGTCTTCAGCAAGCCTCACCTAAGAAGATCCCCTCATGGCCCATCCCAGTCAATAACCCCTCTTCCCTAAGAGGACTGTTCTGATCTTTATCATCTTAAATTAGTTTTGTCACTTCTTGAACTTTATATAAATGGAATCATCCAGTCATTCCTTTGGTGTCTGATTTCTTTTGCTTAATATTATGTCTGTAAAAGTCATCCATGTTGTTGCATGAACAGTAGTTTGTTCTTTAGAAAAAACTGGCTGCATAGTATTCCTTGTCTGAATACACTGCAGTTGATTCTGTTGATGAACATTCTGGGTTGTTTCCACTTTTAGGCTTTGATGAATAGAGATGCTATTTTGATTAAAGGTGAGACCTTTGTAGTGATTGCACTGATAGTGATTGCATTGTTGCCCAACTTCTCCCTCTGCCCAGTCCAGCTCTCTTTCCTCCCAATCCCACTACCAATTTTGAAAGTGAAGTTGCTTAGTCGTGTCCAACTCTTTGCGACCCAGTGGACTGTAGCCCACCAGGCTCCTCTGTCCATGGGATTCTCCAGGCAAGAATGCTGGAGTGGGTTGCCATTTCCTTCTCCAGGGGAATCTTCCAACCCAGGGATCGAACCCAGGTCTCCTGCATTGCAGGCAGACGCTTTAACCTCTGAGCCACCAGGGAAGCCCACCAATTTTGAAGGACTCCTTAATAATCTTCTCTAACGATGTTAATTCCACTTCACAGTTCACTTTCTGAAAACCTGACCCTCAACAGCAGCTTTGATGAATGTGTTATGTCATGTTGTCAGTGCTGGGTTGTTTTTTTTTTTTTTTCCTTCTCTAAGACTTGAAAATGCTGAACCTTAGAAGTCAAGTTTTTGTAAGGTCCTGGTCATAAAAGGGACATAACTTGACATACCAGGTGCACCGTCAGACTGAATGTCATGGTGAAAAGTAATTTCCCAAACACAGATGAGAGTTCTTTAGATTTTTAGGCAAAAGCTTCATGTAAAATAAGAAAAGTGGTGTTGTAGGAGGTGTCATCTGGCTTTGACATACAAAATGAATTGAGAAGAAATCTTTTCTGGACAATTACAGAAGTTCTGACAAAAGGAAGCAATAATCATGGAGGGGGGAATGGATGGAAGGACCTTTGTGAAGGAAAGAGATCCAGCTTGAGGCACTGAGACTGTGTGTAGACTTGTCAGTGCAGAGGATGGGGAAGTTAACGATGACACCACTGCTCTGCATCCAAATGGCTGGGATTACATTTCTCATTCCATTCATTTGGGCTTTGGGAAAGAGGAAAGAAGAGGGTAAAGAAGCATGCTTTTGAAAAAAAGAAAAAGCATGTATGTGGATAAGAAGATGCAGGGTTTAGGAGATGCAGTTGGAACCCTTTTATTCCATCAAAGAATAAAGATGTGGGCCTTTTATGTACATTGGGGATTCAAAAAAGAGGGATAAAGATCTGGAGGTCATACCATATGTCAATTATCTATTGCTGCATAACAGGTTACCTCAAGACTTATCAGCTGGTAAAAGACAAGGTTTTTCTTATTTCACAGATCCTGTGGATCAGGAATCCAACTTAACTGGGTTTCTCATGGGGCGACCGTCATCTCAAGGCTTGACTGGGAAGGATTTGCTTCCAAGATCACTCACATGTCTGTTGGCAAGATTCGTTTCCATGGGGGTTGTTGGGCTAAGTTTCAGTTCCTTGTGAGCTCTTGACCACATCAGTAGGTTTCCAGCTGGCCCTCCCCACAGGGCAACAGACAGCAATGCTAACAGGGTATCGAGAAGCTCAGAGAAAGTGCCAGCAGAAGAGAGAAAAAGTGAGAATGATGCGAGTCAGACTTCTTTGTAACTTGATCATGGAAATGACATCCCATCATCTTTGTTATATTCTGCTTGTTACGAGTGAGTCCCTAGGTTCTGCATGTACTCATGGAAAGCGAGGATCACAGAAAAGTGTGGGTCCAAGGAGGCAAGGATCATTGGGAACTCTGGCAAAAGCTGCCTACCACATCTAGATAAAGTAATATTGGAGGACATGGTGCTGATACACTAGGAAGAGACTCTCCAAGCATTTTTGACTACTTATAACTTGGTAATTAGGAACTTTCAGAAGAATATTAAAAACATTTTCCTTTGATAGAAGGTCATATGCCAGTGGAGGTGTTTTGGATGTTTATTAGTGCACTAAGTAACCTGATTTGAAAAGTGAACTGTGTGATACTATAAAATATCAAACACTTTTCTAGCAAAAGCGTATTACCTTTAATTACACTGATTTAAAGCTGTTAATATTTTTGTCAGAAATAATTTTTAAATGGATGTGTCAAGGTAAAAACATCAGTTGTCAAGTGAAGAAAGAAGTAATCTGTGCCTGTGCTGTATGTCTTATGAGCAATTGAGTCTTTAAATACTGAGCATTTGTGCTTACCATTTCTTTTCTAGAAAGCCTTCTGACAGTGAGGGATTCAAACTGCTGGAATGCTATTGTTTGTGGTAAATATTTGTCCTATGACTAGGGAATTAAATTTGCTTTCTACCCTGTAATATAGACAAAAGCATCACTAAGAAGTGAAAGCATTTAAGCAATTCACCAATTGGTCAAACACATAGCATAAGCAAAGCATTCTGGGTGATTACAGAGTGGAATAATAATAACAATAATGATGACTACTCTTTGATGAGAGCAAATCAGGTGACTTAGAGCACTTGAAAAAGCTTGAATTCTATTTGCAGTCTTTTAAGCCATTAATTTCTTAAGCAAGTCTTTGTTATTGGGCAGTGAAAAGGAGGGCTTTTGCTTGACCTCTATGGCAGGGTTTCCTGGTAGTGGCTTTATTGACATTTTGAGTCATGTAATTCTTTGTGGTAGGGGGTGGCAGGGCTGTCCTGTGCATTGTAAGATGTTGAGCAGCATTCCTGGCTTCTACCCACTGGATGCAATAGCTTTGCTCCTCCCACCCAAGTTGTGACAATGCAGTATATTTCCAGACATTGCCAGGTGTGCCTGGGGGTGGAAGGAGAAAGGCAAAGCCATCACATTATGGAAATTAACACAACTTTGCAATTAACATTCTAAACTAACAAGAGGTACATTTATTTTACTTCTACCTGTTGCACTTATGAACAGGTTGTCTTTTCTCTGGATCCTCGAAAGCAAAATTCTATATGCTATATACAGGACAATTCATTCTTTTATTCACTGAGCCAATAAACATCCATTAGACACATCCATTGAGTGCCTATTGCATGCAATCAACTTTAACTAGGCATTGTAAAGAATAAAGAAAAAACAATACTATATACGGATTTTTTTTTCCTCCAGAAGCTTGAGATCTTAGAGGAAATGGAGTAGATATTTAGGCCATGAATGTGTATAGCTATAGTGCAAGTAGGAAGCATTACATTTGACAAAAGAAAGAGATAAAATTTATGAAATGTTTTAAAGGAGAAGAACTCTTATTTTTCTTTTGCAGATCAGTGGTAGATGAGAAGCTCATTCCTGGGCTGGGATTCTGTAATCTGAGTTTAATAGGGTGATGTTGACCTACAGTTTGGGGTATGAGAGTAGACTGGGGTTAGAACTAGACCTCAGGAATAAAGCATCAAATCCGAGAGGCCGGAGAGAGAGACAGAGATGGAAACTCCCTCTGAAGCTTAATGTGGGTTCTCAGCCAGAAATGGCAAAATGGAGGAAGCATGCACGCATGCTAAGTCACTTCAGTCATGTCCAACTCTTTGTGACCCTATGGACTGTAGCCCACCAGGCTCCTCTGTCCCTGGGTTTCTCCAGGCAAGAATACTGATGATGCCATGCCCTCCTCCAGGGAATCTTCCCGACCCAGGGACTGGACCTGCATCTCTTTTGTCTTCTGCACTGGCAGGTGGGTTCTTTACCACTACCGCCTCCTGGGAAGCCTGGGAGAAGCACATGTGTGTTTGTCAGTTGCTCAGTTGTGTCTCACTCTTCGCAGCCCCATGGACTGTAGCCCACCAGCCTGCCAATGCAGGAGACCCAGGTCTGATCCCTGATCCTAGAAGATCCCACATGCCTTGGAGCAACCAAGCCCATGTGCAACAACTACTGAGCCTGTGCTCTAGAACTTGGGAAAGCAACTACTGAGCTCACATGCCTAGAGTCTGTGTACCTAGAGTCCGTGGAATTCTCCAGGCAAGAATACTGGACTGCATTGCCATTTCCCTCTCCATGGGATCTTCTCAACCCAGGGACTGAACCCTGTCTCCTGCATTGCAGGCAGATTCTTTACTTCTGAGCCAGCATATTTAAGACCAAAAATGTGAGGAACCTGGAGAACTTTTCCTACAATACTGTTAAACAACATTTAGTCCCCTTTGTACGAATCTGTTAATGGCCAATGTACAGAGGGAGCTGTAAATGTACTAAACAGATCTGATGAGAGGGAGACCTCTCAGTGGGACCAAATTTATTTTTCTATTACTCATGGTATCCAATTACTCAGGACTGGTATATGGAGAGCATTTCAAGTTGAATACAGGAGTAGAAGTGTAGCCAGTAGAAGGTACCAGACACCTTCCACTGACCGCCCACGTGCCCTCCACCTCCTTCATTAGAGGTGTGTTGTTTGGATGAGCCTTCAAAAAAAGATTCTCCAGAGAGGATGTTATTAACCACAAATCTCATGGTGTTAAAATTCTTCAAGTCTATTCCAAGACCGTTAATAGGTATTACCTTAAAGAGTTTAAGCCACAGATTTGTTTTTAAATGTCAGGTAAAGCAAATTAAACACATTTGTTTACTGCACAGCTTGTCAGAGCCATTCAGATACATCATAGATCTCAAAGGGAGGGATATAAATAATATGAAACATTTCCAAATTATTTGATTAATAAACTGTTTTGTCCTGTAGCATCTCATGAGAACATGGTCTAGGCTATACGCTTTGTAGAGCCCTGCCTGCTTATGAATGAGTTTGTGAAATGAGAGGCTGTTGAGGTACAGCAGGGAAAATTCATCAGCATGTGAATACTCACATGTCCCTCTCTTCACTTGCTAAACAAACATCTGACTCTGCCAACATGGTTCCATCATTTCTACTCTACCAAATAGGTTTCTGTCTTGATCACTGGCCTCTTCATCTTTATAAAACATCACTGGACATGGTGAGGACATCACTGGGCATGGTGAGGTCTGGAGATACTAGTTAATTACTCTGGAAAGGTCAAAGAGCAAATATTAAGAGAAAAATAATAGTGAGGGGGGAAATGAAAAGTGGGACCAGTTTGAAGAGCAGTTGTTGTTGGTGTTAGCTTTCATGCATCTTAGAGTTTGAGAAAGAGGGAATATTTGGCAAGAGATTTTTCCTGGATGTTATAAGATTAATTTTTTAAAGAGTTCTATCTATTTATTTTTGGCAATGCTGTCTTTGTTTCTGTGTGGGCTTCTCTCTAGTTGCAGCAGGTAGGGGCTACTCTCTAGTTGTGGTGCTTGGGTTTCTCATTGTGTTGGCCTCTCTTGTGAAGCATGGGCTCTAGGCACACAGACTCTAGGCATGTGGGCTCAGTAATTGCCTTCCCCAGTTCTAGAGCACAGGATCAGTAGTTGTGGGAGGTGGGCTTAGTTGCTCTGAGACATGTGGGGTCTTCTGGGATCAGGGATCAGACCTAGGTTTCCTGCACTGGTAGGCAGATTCTTTACTACTGAGCTGCCAGTGAAGTCTACAAAAGTAATTCTTAAGTTGACTTTTTTCCTTATCAAACTGTAATAAGCATTTAAATTGCTTTTTATTTACTGGTTACTAGGATAAATTTCTTTAAAAATGAGTTGAAATGAAGCTTTTAAGATGGATCCAAAAAGTTTTTATAACCATTAAAATGTTATTACAGGGAATATTTAATTGGAATCAGAGCTTGTGGGTTAGAGTGAAAGAAGGTCACAGTATATGGATATCCTGGAAATAAAGGCTTAATGGAATGAATTGATGAATATCTCTTATTTTTATTTTCCCACCCATGTTCTCAGAACAGCAAAAATGCCCCATTTTCTAGGAATGGTTCCTCTTCTACTCCATGTGGTTGTGAGGAGCTGGTGATCCCAGATTGTAGCCTTGTGGCCACAGGAATGGACACGTGAAAGAGTGCTGGCCAATCACGATCACAGGTATGAGCATGTGACTCAACCCAGGCCAATCAGAATCTTTCCCTGTGATTTTGTATAGAGAGATGGTGAACTAAAGAAATAGTGATGGGATTAAGCAGGGGTGATGGAAACCTGATATTTCTGCATCTACATTTCTGTTACCACTCCATCCCTCATGCGGCCACCAGGAAAAAGCCAGTCTGTAGAAATGAAGGAAGGCACCAGCAGAATCTGAGTTGGGAAACAGAAGAAGATTGTAAAACATAATTGCATTGTCTAAGTTACTGGGTTCCCTGTGACCAGCTTACCTCTGTACTGTCTTGTTAGTTTCTGTCCCTGGTAACCAAAGGCATCCTGGGGAATTATCCAGACATGTTCTGAGTGTTATGAGGACAGAAATGTATACATGACAATGACGAAGTAGAAGGGCCTTGAAGATGGAGAGAGAAGGGATTGCTGTCAACTTCCTCATGAGCTCTGTTTGCTCAGAGCAGAGGCTGATAGGAGACAGAGGGTGTGGAGAGGGAGTGGCAATCCTGAAGTGAGCAAAAACTGAGACACTAATTTCATCTGCTCCTTGAGTTTGCTGCCTAACTGAAGTGGTAAGGCAAGATGAGCTGGGCGCCCTGGATGGTGATCTGATTTTTAATTACCTGTTTACAATCTAAAGGTTGATCTTTCTTTTCTCTGATCTGTTTATCACTATCGTCACAGTATATTACCATAAAATACTTTTAGGGTGTATTACCATAACAAAATAAATGGTATATTATCATAATACAATACAGACCCACACTTTTTATCATTTGCTTGTTTTAAGCACATCTCTATGGTTTGAAGAGGCTGTAGGTACAAAGAAAATGTGATACTTCTCCAGATTCATCTGGTGCAGTCTTCAGGCTGTGGATGTGAGCAGGATGAAACTGTGGTAAAGTCTACCCACATCTGGCTGGGCAGGGTTATTCACATCATCAATGCCAGGTGGCACCCACAGATCCTTCTCATATCCATTCCCTGTGTATTTCTTTAGAAAATTCAGTTCTTCCCACACAAATTCACGTTTTACTTTGTGTCTTTGTGAAAGGCAGTAACTAAGCAGATGATATGCTTTGAAGTGGGAAGCACTTGAGTTCTTGAAAGAAAACACAGAGACCATATTGATTTTTCACTGTGAACCTGAAACATAAATGAGAGTACCATACAGGGTTTTTTTTTCCCCACTCCCTTGGCATTTACTTTATTTTATTTTTCTATCTGTCTATTAAAAAATAAAATTCTTATGATGCTGCCCCTGATCTTAGCATGTCACTTTCCTTGTCTTCTATTGCCTGTGTACCTAGGATTGATACCTAGTATAAACTCAAGTTGAATCAGAAATCCATTTCCAAAGGCAACTAAACTGGGAAATTAATTTACCCTTTGGTCTGTGTGCATGTGCATGAGGTGTAGGCTTGGCTTAGTGGGAGGAGGTGGGCAATAGGCCTGTGGTCCTGGTCGACAGGAACCTCTAAACATAACATAGGACCTTTTCTCCTCAGATAAAAAGGTCGTGGGCTCTATGTCCTATGATGGCTCAATAAATGTTAACTGACTTTTTTAGCGACTTAATGCAATTATGCATTGATTAAAGACACTTGGGGTGTGTAGCCAAGTGAGTGAAAGGGATGTGGGGAAATGGATGATGATAATGCTGGAGACTGGTGTTTATTAAACACCTACTCTGTGTAAGGCACTACTGGAAGCTCTCTGTGCATGTTTTCATTTAATTACTACAATGACCTTATGAGGTTGTCCATCTCTCACATGAGGAAACAGAAGATCTGAGACAGAGCTCAAGTAGTTGGTGTGTAGTGGATCCAGATCTCTGTGACTCCAAAGGCTAAGTTATAAAAGAGCTAATTGTGAGTTAACTAGTGAGTGGTAATTGTCTTGTTGTAGCTGTTCCTAGAGATGCCCAATCCTAGGCTGAGGTTTATGGTCAGGGCTGTGGTAGAGAGGCATTTCATCCACTGTATAAAGAGGACAGGGTAAAACTCAGAGGAGAAAGACAGCTTGTGGGGCAGTGACCTCAGAATCTGGACAGATGAGCCAGGGTCATATGTTATTTATAAGGGTTTGATATCTTCATCCTAAAAGCCTTACAAAAGATTGCAGAGGCTTAATGCCAGAGTGGGACTTGCATTTTTATAAGATTTACACTTGCTTCACTACAAAATGGATCCAGTGTCCAGATGGGGTCAGCAGGGACTTTTAGGAGGTCATTCCATCGATACCATGGGCATGGGAGAGCTAATCATGGCTTGAATTAAGCTACTTGATTAAAATAAATTCAACTTAGGCAACATCATCCCAGATGTTTAGTCTGTCACATTCATACATTCCTCTTGCTTTGTAATTTGGTCACCACTTTCAGCTGGACAAGGAAACTTGGGGGATTTTGTGAAGAAGTTACTCATCAACTCTGGGTAGTGAAGGGGGAGAAGTATAAATAAGTGGTTAAATATTGTTTCTGGTTAGAGGTGTTTGGATGGAGGAGGAATGTGGATCTGAAGGAAAGGGTTTGCTGTTAGTGAGAGGTGGAAGGATTGAAGTTACTATTTGTTCCAAAGACAGGCATCTCGGGCAAGTAGAAGAACCAGTGAACTGAGAATTAGGAGACTGCTACTTTTTATTCATTTAAACAATTATTTCATTGAAATGTAATTGATTTATAATGTTGTATTAATTTCTATTGTACCAGCAAAGTGATTCAGTTATACATATGTATACATTCTTTTTCTCATTGTTTTCCATTATGGCTTATCACAGAATATTGAATGTGAGTCCCTATGCTGTATGGTGAGACCTTGTTATTTATCCATCCTATATGTAATAACTTGCATCTGCTAATTTAATCTGCTAATCCCAAATCATTCAGTCATGTCTGACATGGTAGCTATTACTGTTTCAATGTGTTTTCAATTTTACAGGGCACTTTTCAGCTGCATTTTCTTATTTAATCATCCTTAACATTATTGATAAGGTGGTGGTGGTGGGGATGCCTGATTATTATGCATCTTACACCGTTTATCCACTTACGTAAGTTTTGCATGGATGTGTGAATGATCTTCCCTGCCCTCCTTTCCCCATATCCCCTCGGAAATTCTCTAAGAGAGAGAATCAGTGGGAGAGGGGTGGAGACAGCTTGTTAGAAGGGATAATGATGAGAGCAAATGACATTAAAACTCAAGACATTCCCATGGCCCTGGCTACCTATAACACTGTAGAGAAGTTCTAATCAGCCTTTGCATCATCAGTGACCTGCCTTCCCATCAACCCCTGGGGGATGACGTTGGTGGTGCACCCTGAGGTGATGCTGACGCATGGCCCTGCAATGTTCCAAACAGTTCTGGGGTGGTAGTGGGCACCCAGCCGAGCTGGGACTCATGATGTCACAGAGGAATCTTAGCACTTGGAAGGCTGACAGAGCCTGCCTTTGCCAGCTACACACTGCAAATCAGAAGGGAATTGGACCTCCACAAAGCACACTCTCACTGCAGCCTGGAGCCAGTCAAAATCAGAACAAGACTCTTCATGGTTACAGATTGATTTAGTTGAAAGTGAGGAGTAGCACCCACTAATCCTCTCTAAGATGGTTGATTAAAAATTATTCCCATCCTTACAGGGCAAACGCCCAGCTCCGCCTTCCTGCATCAGTCCTAAAGCTGAGGACCTGCAAGGAGCAAAACTGTAGGGGAGCTGTTTTGTTTTGAATGTGGAGTGTAATCTTGCCTTTTCAAAAGATTGTCAAATTTTCTCTGAGTTTATTCTGGAGAAAAATTGTACTTTCTGAGACATTACAAAGATGTCATAGAAGTCTTCATCATTGTATAGGAAATTTTACATGATATAATTCGAAGTTGAGTCTGAATTAGGAAATGAAGCACATGCTCTTTGCAACTATACCAAATGAAATATGGACATTTTTGAGATAAGGATAAAACTCAGGCTTTGAAGTTGAAGGGACCCGGGTTCAGGTCCTAGCTCAACTGCTTACTAGCTAAGTGACCTAGGACAAGTTGCTTCCTAACCCTGTGAAAAGGAAATAGAAGAGCACCAATCATCCACCCATGTTATTATTTGGATTTATTTGAAAAATGCATTTAAAGCTTGACCTGCAGAACAAGTGCTCAACGAATGATTTTTCTACCCTTCTGACTTCTTAAGAGTTTCAGACATGACACCCATACATCCCATCTATGAATTTTGCCTCTCTAATTGGTATTTGGCTTTTCATATGAAAGAGGTGATTAGGTTCACAAAATAGGGCACAGACTCAAAATTAGTGCTGCTATGAAGCTAGGCATCCTCCTTCCAGGATGGCTGGAGGATTGAGCCTCGGCACAACAGTGATTGATACTGTGGGAAAATGTATTTGTGCTCAGGTCAGAGAGAAAATAATGATGGAATGGCATTTGCTTCTGTGGAGATGCCTGGGAAGTGACTTGAAAATGATTCTTGAACAAAAGCATATTTCCTGGCATGCTAGGATATATGACTGTTGCAGCCTAGGGACTGCTTGGCTCCTCAGATGTAATATTCTGCTCAGGTTAAGCCTCGTTCAGAACCCAAAAGCTTAGAGGTCCAGCAAGCCAATTTCTCTGCCTGCAACAAAACAAAGATTGCTTTGGAATCCATCTTATAAATCACAAAGGCGCTTACTACCCGACCAAGAAAACTATGAGTAGTTAAGTAATAAATGGAATCAAGATGGCGGGGTGGGGAACAGTCCCACAAGAGACCAGCAACAGATTACAAGGGAAAGTTTTCTACATGTTCTCTTTTGTTCTGCCGTGTTCGGACCCAAGCATCTTAATGAGAAGCTGTATTCTGTCAGGATATTACCTCAGAGAGTCTCTCAGAAGCCTTGCTAAGAGGTTGCTTTCTTAGATTTTTTTTCCTCCTGTCTCATGTCTACAAGAGAATTCCATATTTGACAGTGTCCTGGTACTTCCTTTATTGAACAAAGGCATCTTAATTTTTCCATGACGATAGCATTTAAGTTACCTCAAGTCCAGTCTTAAAATAGTTGTTACACTTAAGGGGTATTATTAGAATAAAGGTGGAAGGAAACATGGAGACAATTACTCCAATTCCTTCATTTTGTAAGTGACAATTAGGGTGCCCAAGTTTAGTGCCTTTTTAAAGCAACACAGTGACTAAGGTCGGGGCTTAGCCAAGAACTCGTTTGTATTTCTACACTGAAGTTCTTTGGACATACCATCCTTTGGGTGATTAACTTAGAACATTAAAAGGGATGTAAGTCTAAAAGGATAACACTACACAGGACCACTGTAGAAAACGGTGACATATAGAATTAAGGCCCCACAGAGATCATGCGGTTTATGTTTTATATAGAAAATGTAGCAAAGATAAGGCAACGGGGCTAATCACCAATGGAGCCAAAATTTGAACTCATTGTGTCTGGTGCATCTGGTATCAGTTACAAATTAAGCTGGAGCTGGCCAAGGGTTTTACTGGACTAATCTGTGTTTGGAATATTCTGAAAGATTTGCTGATCCAACTTCAGTGGTGTGTGAAGAAGTTTGCACTTTGGGAGCACATGGAGGCTGGAAATGGGAATTCCGCTGAGCCTGAATGGAGAGAGTTTTCCAGTTGCATCTCCAGTCCTACACCACACAAGAGAGTAGGTTTGCTTCATAAGAAGAGCAGAAGTGACTTTGAAGTGTGTGTGTGTATTCCCGGGGTGAGGGAAAGGGAGAGAGGCTGTGTTCTGCTTGGACACAATCTGTCATTTCCTTTTTTGCCTTTCAGCTCTTTTCGGGACTTTTACAGCCAGAGAGCCGTGGTTTCACTGATTTGACAAGGTGTAGATACAGATGGTCCCTATGAAAGCCCCTCTCCAGGGCGCTTGAATTTGGGCAGAGTGCTTGAATGAGTCACCTTTGGAGAGATGAAAGCCATACAGACTTATGGTTTGATGCCACAAGGGATGCCATGATCAGATATGTGTTTGAAAGCAGAGAACAGCTAAGTGGAGAAACAAACCAGATGAATGAATGAACGAACAAATGAATGATTGCATGTGCTGTATCATCTAGCTCCAAGGGCCACTTGACCTATGATTTTACATTATGACCATTAGGGGTCTGACCATAAAGTCAACACAGTGGAAGGCAGAGTGGTGACAGGGAATAAAAATATGTCAAGATAATATCATTTGGATCTGGAATCTCGTTGAGCCAGAGCCAACCTCTATTATGGACATTTCTGAAAAAGAGGCAAATAGCTACTCTCTTTTCACTTAATTCTGTTCAAGTTGAGTTTTCAGCTCCATGCAAAAGACAGTTGTAACTGACACATGAACTTCAACTGCCAGTAAATTGCTTTGTTTTGCAGGATGCCTAGCCAAGCTTTAAGGAAAAAGAAAAGAAGTGCTAAGTCGGCAGCTTTCTTATTGCAGTTGCTTTATTTTTTTTTTCCTTTTTATTGTTTTTGTAAAGAACATGTTAAGAAACACTCCAACTGAATTCCACATGGTGCCTAGATCCTGATCCTTCTGAAGCAATTTCTTTTTCCCCATTCTCTGGATGGTTCCTGGATACTGAGGCTCTAAAAGAATAAGAAACAAAGGAATTGGTCAGAGTACAATTTTTTTAAGAAGTCAAGAGGACTGAAGGGGGGGTAGAAATGATCAAAACAAAGGAAAACAAACAAAAAGTAGTGAAATATCCAAGTCTGAGGTTGATTTCATTTGCCAAATGTTCCCAGTAAATTGAGAAATTGGCCAAAAGCATCATAAAGGAAAGCTTGTTTGGAAAGGTATGTATTAATCAAGTAACTCCCATGGAAACAGTAAGTATTTTTTTCCAGACTAGGCTCCTGACATTGAAACTCATTGGCCTTAACCAGCCTAGACTGAGTTCCTTTGTTCATCCCTGAACTAACTGCTATGGTCCCAGGGATGAGATGCAGTGATTGGTTAGGCTCAGATATCTAGCTGGAGCTATGGAGTTGATGGACGCGACTCTATTGAGATGGTAGAAAGGCAGTACAAGGAAAATCAGGGTGTGAAAGGCACGTGAAGAGAAATTAGGCAGGTAACAGCCTACAACGTTCATACTAGAGTTGTCTCTAAAGTGGCCACTGGGTTGAATCAAAATTCCTTTAATGACATATTTCTAAGAAAACATTAGTGTCCAAGGTAAGTATTTCTGTGAGATTTATAATAAACATACCTGTTTCTGTATGTTGGCATTTTCACATTTACAGGAGTAGTCGTAAAACACGGAGAATGCTAGGAACCTATAGAATACTTGTGGTTTATAGTATAACAGTGAGAAAGTTGAGAACTGAACATTATAAAATCATAAAGACTTCACTTTCAGTTACTTGTTATATCATCTTATTATAGACTCAAGATTTCCTTCAGAGCATATTAATATAAATAATTTCAGAGTCATAAACTGTAGTTTTTGTGAAACTGTCAGCCTTGGGCTCTTTGATTGTAACACATTCAGAGCTTTCTCATTGATGCAGCTGTACAGAAAGAATCCATTTGTTTGGGGTGACTAATTGGGGTGACTAACCAAAATGATTTCTTGGAATTATTTGGCCCTCTTGTAAGAAGTTTCCTATGAAACAAAATCTATATATTGTGTCTTTTCACAGAGTCAGGTTTGGTGACTTTCTTATTGTACTTTTCATATTCCTTTCCCTCAGAATATTTGGTATGTAAATAATTCACTAATTTAAAAAGCTTCCCTCACACCTAGGAAATGTGTCTTATTCTGGGAAGAAGATGGACGCTTACAATAAAAATAAAGCAAGGGAAAGATGAATGGGCTGTGTTGGATAAATGATGGAAGAAAATAAGATGGTGGTCATGTCATTCTGCCTGAGTTTCCTCTGTTTGACTTGCTAGTTCACCTTCAGAAGCAGGTGACTGTGCCATCCATCATATTCTCCATTTCCTTTATAGTAGATTTCACTGGTTTTAATTGCCATATGTCATTAACTGCATGTAATATGCAGCATTCGAGTTGAAAGGGGGCATGGACAACTAAAATGACATCTCATTTTTAAAGGAACCTCTGTTCTTAAATACAGGAAGTTGTAAAATCTCCAGTAGCAAATTTCATTAGTTCTTAGGCAGTACAATAAGAGATGGTATTCTATCGAGTCAATGCCTTGAACATGAATCAGGAGTTTAACTTTTGTAACAGTCTTCACTCTTAAATTACATGAGTAGTAATTTTTGTTTGTTTGTTTTAACTTTGAAGTTGAATTATTCTTTGTCCTCAGTTCTGTCAATCAGAAAGGAGATTTTTCTTCTCATTTACATTCTGCATGGTTTTCTGTAGATGATTAACATCTCTTCCCCCTCCTCCACTATGCCATTACTTTGTTGTTATTCTCATTCATTGAGTTCTAAGTATTTCTTTAAAATTCTGAGGAGTTTGACAGGTAAAACTATATCCCATTATTTATGATATTAAATAATACCTTCTGAAAACCCCTTTTCAGGCTTTCTGTCACATTTTTAGTAAAATGTCATTATATTTCTATCTTTATTTCTTTAAGAGAGAGACACACACAGAGAGAGGTCATTTCAGAACCATTTGCCAAAGCTCTCTGCAGTATGATACTATCTATGTCAATAGACCTATGAGCTTGACTGTTTACATATTGTGTCCAAAAAATTTTTATTTCTGCCTTATTTTTATCAGCTAAAAAACATGAGTAGAAATGATCTAAATTTCCAAGTAGGTGAAACATTAAATAAACCATGTCACAACATAATGTTAGATAATATCAATAAAGGATAAAGTAGATTTACTTGGATTCACTTGAAATGAAGTTTATGGAGTATTATTAGAAATAAAAAAGCAATTGCATGATAGTTCATAGAGTATAGTTATTTTTAAAATAAATATTTTTATCTCATGTATCTATGAATACATAGAAACTGTCGTGTGTGGTTATCTCTGAGCAGTGAGAATTATGGCTAATCAACTGGAAGGGTGTGTTCCTGTTACGTTGACATACCCCTGCATTTTTTTTTTATAAGAAAGTATAAAGATTTTAGAATGCACATAGATGGGAGAAAATACATTATCACACACCCTCGTTTTATAAGTAAGAGAAATGAGAATGGAGGAGTTAAATGACTTTCTCACAGTAACACTGCCCATTTGAGCGAGAGATGGACTTTGGATCCAAGTCTTTGGACTTCAACTTCCATTGATTCTTCCTTTATCAGATTGGCCTTCCTCATATGAACTAATTTTAAAAAATTAATCATCAATAGTAATATGTTAAAAATCAAATAGAAACAAAACTTAGAACCCCTACCACAAAAGCTTGGAATTTAAATTTTAAAAGTTTAGATTTTACTCTTCCTCATCTATAAATGTGCTTTTTCTGAATGAGTTAAAATCAAATGCTTCTCTTCATTTTTTCAAGTGAGCTTTATTATCATCTAATAGAAAGGATAACCCTTTCCTTTAAGGGAAGAAATATCTTAATTAACAGAAAAGTTAAATTGAGTCATCAAATCAATGTGTGAAATTAAGAGCAAGAGGGCAGAGGGAGGAAGGGAAGATTGCATTTGGGCTGCTTTGGGTAATAGTCTAATCTTCCAACATCAGCAAGTGTCCAGGCCTCAGTTCTTCCATCATAGATGCTCACTGGAATATCTGTGAATTGACTTTACAAAGACCATCTATACAGGTAGATTCTCTTTTTTTGAAATTGTTGTCTTCTGTATTTATTTATTTGGTCATACTGTACAGCATGTGGGATCTTAGTTCCTCAGTTCAGTTCAGTCGCTCAGTCGTGTCCGACTTTCTGCAACTGCATGAACTGCAGCATGCCAGGCCTCCCTGTCCATCACCAACTCCCGGAGTTCACTCAGACTGACACCCATCAAGTCAGTGATGCCATCCAGCCATCTCATCCTCTGTCATCCCCTTCTTCTCCTGCCCCCAAATCCCTCCCAGCATCAAATTCTTTTCCAGTGAGTCTACTCTTCGCATGAGGTAGCCAAAGTACTGGAGTTTCAACTTTAGCATCATTCCTTCCAAACAGATCCCAGGGCTGATCTCCTTCAGAATGGATTGGTTGGATCTCCTTGCAGTCCAAGGGACTCTCAAGAGTCTTCTCCAACACCACAGTTTAAAAGCATCAATTTGTCGGTGCTCAGCCTTCTTCACAGTCCAACTCTCACATCCATCCATGACTACTGGAAAAACCATAGCCTTGACTAGACGGACCTTAGTTGGCAAAGTAATGTCTCTTCTTTTGAATATACTATCTAGGTTGGTCATAACTTTTCTTCCAAGGAGTAAGCATCTTTTAATTTCATGGCTGCAGTCACCATCTGCAGTGATTTTGGAGCCCCCCAAAAATAAAGTCTGCCACTGTTTCCACTGTTTCCCCATCCATTTCCCATGAAGTGATGGGACCGGATGCCATGATCTTCATTTTCTGAATGTTGAGCTTTAAGCCAACCTTTTCACTCTCCACTTTCACTTTCATCAAGAGGCTTTTTAGTTCCTCTTCACTTTCTGCCATAAGGGTGGTGTCATCTGCATATCTGAGGTTATTGATATTTCTCCTGGCAGTCTTGATTCCAGCTTGTGTTTCTTCCAGTCCAGCGTTTCTCATGATGTACTCTGCATGTAAGTTAAACAAGCAGGGTGACAATATACAGCCTTGATGGACTCCTTTTCCTATTTGGAACCAGTCTGTTGTTCCTTGTCCAGTTCTAACTGTTGCTTCCTGACCTGCATACAGGTTTCTCAAGAGGCAGCTCAGGTGGTCTGGTATTCCCATCTCTCTAGGATTAAATCTGGGCCTCCTGCATTGTTAGTGTGATGTCAACAACTGGACCACCAGGTTAGTCCCCAGGTGGATTCTCAGTTGAGCTCAGCTTACTCTTCCCTTGGTCTCATTTATTCTTTCCTCCCTGAATGCCCACAGAAAGTTGCCCTGGATAGATGCTCAAGCACCTGAATTCACCTTGCTGTGTACTTTATTCACTATTTTCTTGCCGTTATCTTTGACTCACAAATATTTAAGCTTATCAGCGTGCTGATATTCTCTTTCTGTCTGGGAGATACACACTTCTTGAGGTTTGGGGAAAGAACACTGTGAAAAAGCGAGAAAGGCAATAATCAAAAAGAGTCTGTGAGCTGAATTTTGATATGACCTTATCATGAGTGTTGTCTTCCTTACCAGTTATCAGTCACCACTCTCATCAGTCTAATCCCTGTCTTCATCAGAACTAGTATTTGTTGAACACTGACTGGGAGCCAGGCGTGGCAATAGGCATTTTATATAGCCTTCTGCTTCATACAACTCATGAGGTTAGGTGCTGTTATATTTCTTGTTTGTATGTAAGGAGAGTAAAGCCAATAAGGCTTACATGATTTATAAGCCAAGGTCACACTGAACAGCTGTCTTAGCTGGTTTGGAGTAAGGGATTTAGGGTAGTCAAACAGGCCAACAGAACATACTAACACACTCATCACAGAAAGGAATCCTCCAACACTTTCCCCATCCACTGTGTTCAGCTTCTTACTTTATAGGGGATCTCTTTGACTTTCTGAAAACATCTATTGATTGCTTTGTGTGGGGAGATTTACACAGACAATTTGTAGGTCTAAGATGCCATTCAAACATTCACTGCTTGGTTTTGGATAGGAAGGATGTTTGTAAAAGGAAGGCCAACTAACGTCATCATTTGGCTTCATTTGTGCAATGGATGACTGTGTTCCTGGCACTGAGAGAGATGCCCCAAAGCCATTTGAAAGATGAAAGTGCTTATCTTGAAACAAGGTTTTCTGCAGGATCACAAACCAACCCTCTAAAAGGTTGGTTCAAAAAAAAAAATAAGAGCAAAGAACTATCAGACTCTTCAAATTGAAATTTCTAATTAGGATTTTAACAGCATGTAGGAAAATTATCTTTGCCCTGGTCTTTGATTCTTCTTATAGGATGGGGAGAAGGTTTTCTTATCCTTTGGTATTGAAACTTCAAAGACACATAGCAATTATGGAGTTTTCACTTGGCTTAAGTTTGGTATCTGGGCAATTCTTGCTGAATTCTGTAGTCAAAATTCTTGTCTGCAGCTTGGGACTGACTTTTATATAAATAGTAGGTTTCTCCTATCTCAGGTGCTTATTAAAATGTCATTAAGTAATTAGTTGAATCAAAAAAGGATCATTGTACACCTATATTCTGACTCAAAGCTTGTCCATATCTGAGTTGAGAATCTTACTTTACTCCCATTACATTGAAGCAACTGTTGATTTGGATGCCTGCATTATAAATAGAGAAGGAACAAGTGCCACTCTTCGGTTATCTGAAGGAAACCATTTCTGTTACTGTCTCTGCTAACAACACCAACTAGTTTTGGAAGTGATAAGGGTACATGTCCTGAGGTCATCAGTGGCTATGTAACATGTTATGAAATAAAATAATTGTATTGTAATGTTAACATGTTATGAAATAAAATAATTATATTGTAATGTTACTTCCTATAGCGCTT
>SJYC01131621.1:0-12761 GCA_006408675.1 Madoqua kirkii
TTCATTTGTCTAACATTCATTTCCCTTAATTCCATTGATATTTCTGTTTATGTACATTTTTAAATTTTCTGTTCTAATTTATAGTAAATATTGTTTTTACCTTCAACAGATTAAAAACAGTGCACAAAATGGTACTAGATAGAATGGAAATAGAAATAGCTTGTATAAAATATTAAAGGAGG
Organism: Madoqua kirkii; assembly: GCA_006408675.1. NCBI lineage: Eukaryota > Metazoa > Chordata > Mammalia > Artiodactyla > Bovidae > Madoqua > Madoqua kirkii. Next base: position 183 of record SJYC01131621.1, read on the forward strand.
TAATAGGCAATACTCTCTGAGGAATGTCTATTTTTTCTACTTGAATTTCAAGCACCCCTATCATGATAGTCTGAATCTTGAAGAACTGAATGTTATATATATATGTAAGTCAAGACAGTGAATGTGAATTTATACTGGATACAGTAATGCTGGTTGAGAGATTTTTCTCTAATGCATAGTTTGAAGCCATAGTAAAGATGGATGGTTGAATTTACTTAGAATTAAGGTTCTGCCCAGTTGGTGTGACACAAATCCAAGGGATCAAAGAGTTTAAAACAATAGTAAGAATAATTGGCATGGTGTCCCTTGGATTCTAAATATTATCTGTGTTATGGACAGGAATCTTAAAGAATAGTATTGAGGTGGAGGAGGCAGCACTAAGTGAGAAGAATCTGACGTATACCTGGTCATAGGATCTCTGGATTTGAGAAGTGGCACATTTTTGGCGAGGTACCTGTGTACTAGCAAACGTCTGTTGAATAAATGAGTAACATGGTCTAGAAGTGGCTGAAGTGTATTTGGGGAGAGTATCACTTAAGATGAGGTGCCAAGGAGATGTGAGTCAAATATAAATTAAATCTGGATGATTTGGAAGTGACTCTGCCAAATTACTTGAACTTTGCAATATGATAGATGAGTTGATTTTCCTGACTGATAACATTAAATTATGAAGACACGTCCACACTAATTTCAGAGCCAGACAGCACTGCTTTCAGTCGATAGCTTAAAATTGATGTGTGGGGTCAAATTATTTAGAGCATATACTACCATTAGACTTGTTTAATTGTCTTTCTTATTTCTCTAAGAACGTCTTACCTGTTCAAAAGGCGGCTTCACGAACTCTATGCATTTTTCTACGTTATAATCGTAAACAGGAACAGAGACATGAGGTGATTCAAAAATTAATCGAACGTAAGTAATCACTCTCTCTCATTTGGAGAACAGAAAGTAAAGAAACTGGTTGGCCTTAGTTAGATTTGGCTTATGTTATCATATTGCTATGAATAATTAGGCCAGTATTGCTAAATATTTGTATTTGAGCTTTACAGGCTAATTTCTTTTTGTTTGTTTTAGAAATTTTTGTACAGGATCAGATCTTTGATGAATGAAAAATTCATCTATTCTAGGCTACCTTTCATGAATTTCTACACTTGCGAAGTTAAAATACATACACTTATCATTGAAAGCTCAGTTTCTATTCTGATGAATACAATTGGAAAATAAGATACAAGCAGGCTATCCATGAATCTAATAATTTGTTTTGTGTTCCTATATTAAATATTACAGAATGTGGGTTTTGTTCTCTTGAATAGACTTGATAGTACACTCAAATGTGAGTCTAGTGAGCCGAAGTGGTTTATAATGTCTTAAAAAATTGTCAGTTAACAAATGCAAATTTATTTTCCCGTTGGGCTTTCAGGATTTAATGAGATAATATGTATCAGTACTTAGCACATAGCAGGTAATCAAAAAATAGTAGATATATTCCTTCAATATTTAGTAAATGCTTATAGAATTGAATGTAATATTTAATAAATTTGTTTCTGTTTTTTATGCTTTCATTAATTCAGGGGTATATAATATGATTTTTTCCCCTTATCTCTTGTTTTTGCTAAGCAAATTGTGGGTATAAAAAAACTGTCATGGACTTAGTGATTTTTGTTACAGGAAATTCTATGTAGGAAAAATTAAAATGCAAAACTTTTTTGTTGTTGTTTCTAGAACTGGGCCAAGGAAAAAGTTATTGGAACAGACTCCGATTTTTGGATACCTGTGAATTTATTATAGAGATATTTTCCAAATCATTTTTCTGTAAATATTTCTTTCTACCTGCTATTGAACTGACACATGATCCAGTAGCAAATGTAAGGTATGATACTAATCCAAGAATGTATTTGAAAAATTGTATTTTTTTTAATGTATCTTATTCATGAATAAGAAACTGAGCTATTCAAAAGTGTTTTCTTAGTCTTGAAAATAATCAAGAACTTGTACTCATTTTGAAATTCTTGGTAGTCTTAATTGAGCCTCAGTAGGACTTGAAAGTGTGATCTTTTAACACTCTCTGAGGCCTTTAGTTTATTGGGTTGATAGCTGTAGTCACAGCCAGACTGGCAGGCTTCTCCAGCCACGTGGATACACACACTGACACCAGGAGAAGATTGAATAGATATGATTAAGTTATCTGTCTTTTAAGACTAGAGAAAAAAATAGTTCAAAGTTGGCTTGGAGAAGATCTGTTCATTTTTATAAGCCCATTTATTCAGCGAAGCAGGGCTGTTTCCAAGTCTTTTTCTTTTCTTTTTCCTTCGTTCAGCTCTCTCACAGTTTTGAATTCTAGTAAATGGTAATTGGATTTGATTAATTAACTGTGAAGTTAAATGAACCAGGTCTGAAAATGGCTTACTTAGAAATTGAAAAAAATGAATAAATTGTATTTTGTTTTTTTTTTTCTCCCTAAATAGGCATATTAATTTTTTTAAAAAAGTAGTGGTAAAACATATGTAGCATAATACCATTTTAACCATTTTGTACAATTCAGTGGCATTAAACAGACACACACGTACACACACAGTGTTTGAGTTATTTGTACATTGCATACTGATTGAAAGAGAATTTTAAACTGTCAGCCGTGAGGTTTCTGTGTTTGTGCTCTATGTTGGTGTTCCATGTTTGAGGAACTCAATCCGTAGGAGACAGTCAGTCAGGACTTCCTGAACAGGACTCAGAGCTCCCTGCTGAGTATTCACGCGCCAGCCACGCTTCATGCTCGTTTCATGCTGTGTGGCATATGTGCATCTTTTATAAACAACTGATGTACATTGTAGGCAACGTACAATCATTTAGCACTTTTTAACAGGAAGAATTGGCCAGGTAATAAGCATAGACTAATAGCATAGTTGTTGAGAAAGAAATATGCCAAGAAGATTTGTCAGAAGATGTTGAAGAGTTCAGCCTGAGAGTGTTATGAGCATTATTTAGGAGGAACAAATCTAGATACTGGTTTTATTTTGTAGAGAAAATACAGAAAACACAACAGCATTGGCTGTAGTATTTTGTGCATCTTCCCTGTGCTGTATAAATGAGAGCTAAGGTTTCCTTGACTTGAGATTTAAAGTGGTTTTAAGTAGATTGAAAGACCCTGATGGCAGTTCTTTAGAATTTATCTCTTGGTAAATAGCTAATGGATCCAACCACATTGTAAACCTTTTGCAAATTGAAGTTGTGATTCTAGAAAAGCAGATTCCAGTGTGATGAATTATCCCTTATCAGACAGTTCTCAAAAATTATTCGAAAGGGAATGAAATCATCTCTGCTCAAGTCAGTGTGGCTAGCAGCATAGCACTGACTCTAAGAGGAAGCAACCTGTCAATTGAAAAACCAAATGAAGATGAATATTGCTCTGTGAGTCTTGGTGGTTTTTTTGAGTAAGAGATCATCATATAGCCGTGTATCTTGGTTCTGACTCTCCTGCCTGGGAGCTGCCAGCCAAAAAAAATGGATACAGCAACACCATGCACTCTTGGATGCCAAAGCCTTCGCCCAACTCTGCAGAGATGGGCGGATAGAATGGAAGCCGCCACAGGCAAGAGTGGCAGGATTGTGCAGGTTATAAGGAGAGTGGTTGTAGCCACACTCTGTAACCTCTACACCAGCTGTGTGTCCGGGCAACTTATAGAACCTCTCTGAGCATCAGTTTCCTTGGTACTTAATTCATGGGGGTGTTCTGAGGAATAAATACTTGAGATAGTGTACATGCAGAATTTAGCTTACCTGAAAAGTGTGGTCCTTAATTTTGAAATCTTCATAGTCTCCTGGACCCAGGATTTTCATTGAGATAAATAATTGCTAAGGCTTAGGTAGCTTCTGTTGCATGTAGGTTTTCTAGATGTGCCTTGGGTTATAAAGAATCAAGTGTGCATGGACTGCTAATTGTTTCTGGTTTTCCTTAAGTGAATGTTTAAAATTTAAATCACCGAGTCTGGACAGTATCAAGGCTAGAAAAAGACTATTGGTATTCAGAGGAGCCTTCTCTTCAGCTGCCAGAAATGAAAACAATTCTCTTTGGGGGTAATTGGGACCTCTTAACTAAAGAAAGCATCACCACCATGCTTAGCAGTATCCGGGGCGAGTCCTGAATAAGTTTGAGACTATTATTGCTATGTACAGAGATGAAAATTCTGGGGAAGAAACGTCTTTTGCCTTTTTGGTTAAATACAAAGCAAATTTTCTTGTATCTGAGGAATCCTTGACTGAAGCTCAGCTGAGAAAGCATCCCGAGAACTCCAGGAGTGGGACTTAGTTGTCTCAAGCTTTGGCATAGAAATAAAAAAACAGTATCTGGAGAGTGCTGAGACAAATGAATGAATAAATACAGCAGTCACAAATTAGACAACAGCCCTGGCAAAGCAATAGAATTTTAGCTTAGTAAATTGAACATTTCCTGCACCACCTTTTCCCTAGGAAGTTTTTTGTTTGGTTGGTAGGTTTTTTTTTTTTTTTAACTCTCCTGGAATTCTTCAGTTTGCTTGTTGCTTCCTTATCAGCGCATCTGGACCATGGTAGTGACATAGAAACTCTGTTTTTATCTCTCCTTCTCAAACTGCACTTGCTGCCTGGGTAGTTCTCTGGGCTCCTGGTTCACATAGCACTATGTTCTGAAGATTCCTGAGAGCACATCTCCAGCATAGGCATCCACCCTGGACAGAAGACTCATCGAGCCAACTGCCCACTGCATTTCCATCAACTACCTAACAGGCTCCTCAGAGTCAGTCTGTCCAGTTACACCACACCTTCCTCATCCACACTTGCTCTTTCTGCCATCTTCTCCATCTCAGTAAATAACCATTTTGTCTTGCCACTTGCTCGGGTCAGAGCCTTGACCTCCTTTCTGTCATTCCACCTCCAGGCCCTCAGCACAGCCTGCTGCTTGTATACAATATTCAGATGCAAGCCACTTCCCACTGCCTCACTGCTGCTTCTCTGGTTCAAGAACCAGAGTGATGGTGGTGCCACCATCATCTTACTGGATTACTGAATTACTGGATTCTGGCCTGGATTACTGAAAGAGCTTCCCCTATCCTGTTCCTTCTGTCCTTGTCCACCTGCAGTCTAATCTCAACACAGTAGCCAGATGATACTTCCCAAATGTTAATTTGAATCTTTTTACCCCACTGTGCAGAACCTTCATGGCTTCTCATTGCTCTCAAAATAAAACCAGTTTCCAATCTGTAGTCGCAAGGCCCTGAATGATCTGACCTCCTATTTCCACACTGAGGTCTCTAGCTAAATTTGTTTTTGCTCTGTTCTCACCACTCTAGCCAGCTTGGGCCAATTTGTTAATCTGGGGCAACTCCTAAGGCAAGCTCCCTTCAGAGGGCATTTGCTCTTACGATAATAGTCTTCTCTAGGTATTAACATGGGTTAGTCCCCAATTTACTAAAAGTCTTTGCTTAAATGTCATTTTTTTCAGTGAAAGCTTCATAGACACCTTCTCTGACTACCTGTTTGAAACTTGTAACCCCCCTCCTCTGGTACTCCTTCACCTTCTTTCCTTGCTTTATTTTTTTCTACAGCACTTACCACTGTTTGATGGACATTTTACTCATTCATCAGAGAAGGAAATGACAACCCACTCCAGTATTCTTGCCTGGAGAATCCCATGGACGGAGGAGCCTGACAGGCTACAGTCCATGGGGTCGCAGAGAGTCAGCCACGACTGAGCAACTAATGCTTATTTATTTGTTTATACTCTCTCCCTACCTGAGGACTAGAATGAAAGCTCTGTGAAAGAGCAGAGAATTGTGTTGATGTTATTCACTGCAATGTTTCAGCACCCAGAGTAATGAAAGCTTGACTCATCATGGGCCCTTCATAGATATTTGTTGCATAATAAACTCTGAAGCTAGCTAAAGCTTGAATTTTCTTTCAAATTCATGTGACTATTATTCCAGGTTATTAAATTTACTCACAGGTTAATGCTTTTTAATTTATTATAGAATGAAACTTTGCTACTTGTTGCCCAAAGTGAAATCTACTCTGAAGATTCCTGCAGATAAGCATCTACTTCAGCAGTTGGAAATGTGTGTGAGAAAACTCCTCTGTCAAGAAAAAGATAAAGATGTTCTGGCTATTGTAAAAAGAGTAAGTATCCCTCTTGCAATGGTGTTTGTCTTTCTTGGGTTAAGATGATCTTAATCATAGCTTCACTATTTTAACTTGATGGGCTAACAGTAGTATGTTAAAATATTTTAATCATTGCTAGAGTAGTAAGGATTTGGTGGATGTGTGCTCTAACTGGAGAGGGAAGTTCCTTTTAGAAAGCTCTCACTTGATGGCTCAGCTGATAAAGAATCCACCTGCAATGTGGGAGATCTGGGTTCGATCCCCAGCTTGGGAAGATCCCCTAGAGAAGGGCGTGTCAACCCATTCCAGTATTTTTGCCTGAAGAATCCCCATGGACAGAGGAGCCTGGTGGGCTACAGTCCACTGGGTTGCAAAGAGTTGGACACAACTGAGCAACTTCACTTTCAAGCTCTATGAGAGAGGGCTTGCATTTTAGGTACTCTGTAAATACTTTTTGGCTAATAATGACTGTTGCACTCGCCAGACTGTTTTTAAGTGATTATAATTGGTAAGACTTTGTTGGTAAAGTCACATTTGATAGAAACTTAGCCCTGGGACTTCCCTGGTGGTCCAGTGGCCAAGAATCCACGCTCCCTATGCAGAGGGCCTGGGTTCATTCCCTGTCAGGGAACTACCCATATCCCACAATTGAGTCCCTAGCTAGGAACTTAGCCATGAAAGGGTTAGAAGGGCTTCAGTGATCTGCTTGACTTTGCAGAAGCTCTGGACCTAGAAATGTTGGGTATCAGCTTAAGATCTTATTAGTAAGTGGTAGCTCCAGGGCTGGAATGGAGACCTCTTAACCCTTTTCAACTATGTAACATTGTGTTTTATGGCTTTTTTGTTAGTTTTTTTTAAGCCTGTTATCTTATATGGATTGTTTGGCAGTGTTTAACACTGAAACAGTAAACATTTGGGTTAGTGAAGTCAAACTTGAAAATACTTTACAGTCTTTAAAATCTTTTTCTCCAAACATGTACTGAATGTTTTTATGAGATTAAGTCAAGTTATTATTTCTGTGAATCTGAATGTGGAATTCAGGATACATAGTTTTTGAGCCTTTATTTGTCATGAGAGAAATGAATTTATTTATGTCTTCAACAACTTGGTGTCAGTGATGGTGGGGGGCAAAAAAGAGAACTCTTTGATTTTATTTTCTTTTTTCTAGGGACCCTTGTGATGTTGCATAAGAAGCTTTTTTAAAAAGTGATTTGATAACTTAGTATTAATTAGTATAATTTTATTTTACTGAAATGTAAATTCTCCTTTCATTAACTGAAATAATCAGAAATACTCAGAATCTGGACATGCATCTAAATCTTAAACCATAGATATACATACATTTGTTTTTACCAGATATTTCTGTCTTTACCATTTAATTACAATAACTTTCAAAATAGTAAACATGAGACAGTTACTTTTTAAAATAATTAGTTAATTTGGCTGCATGCTGCCGCATGTCAGATCTCCCTTGTGGTGTGTGGGCTTAGTTGCCCGGCAGCATGTGGGATCTTAGTTTCCTGACCAGAGATTGAACTTGTGTCCCTTGCATCCAAAGGTGGATTATTAACCCTTCCCCCACCAGGGAAGTTCCAGTTAGTATTTATATATAAACTGAAGAGATAACTCAAGCTGACCCCTTAAAATAGGAGCAAAATGCTATAATTAAATAGATGGATTATTGAATGGATTATTCAAGAGTACAGTTCTTATTTTATGAACATTACACATGAGGAAGTCATTCTGTCTCATAAAAATTCTGTACTATAATGTTTATCAAACTGATACATTGGTGTGGGAGCCCCTCAGGAAGCTATTCAAAGCCTTGTGATAAAAATGAAATAGCTTAGTCTAGTCAGTTTTTTTAAGATGAAAAGTAATTTCATTTAAAAGGAATATTTCATGGTATGAATTACAACATTTTCATAAATTTCACCATAAAAATAAAACCAAATAAATACTATGTTTGTAATCAATAGCTTTGGACATATGAATAAATATACTTGTATCTGACCATCAGAGTTATTCCTGTAAAGAAGTACTATCTTCTGTTGGAGATAGAACCCTGGATTAGATGGGCCAGTGTTTGACTGAAATAATTTATTTCAGACAGTGTATTCTGAAAGACATAAATTAAGAAAATGCTTTCATAGCAAAATATTTTCTATTCATTAGAATGTCATAAGGATCAAAAGTTTCTGTGGAAAGGAACCAAGAATATTAAACCAAATGATAGCCTTTCACATAGTGGAGAAATCTCTTCTTTGGACCTCTCTCTAGAAAAGGAGTGTTTTTGAGAAATGAGTAGTTGATTTAATTGCTGCTGCATTATTTTGAAACATTTTCTTTACAGACCGTGTTAGAGCTGGACAGAATGGAAATGTCCATGGATGCTGTAAGTATACTCCCTGTACCTTGTGTGGACAGGAATCTTTAACAATTGGCAGAAACTCATCATTACTGTTTCACAATTTCATTTTAAACTTTAAACTTAGTTTCAGAAAAAGTTTTATGAGAAAGATTTGTTGGATCAAGAGAAAGAAAGAGAAGAACTTCTTCTTTTGGAAATGGTATGTTTTCACATGCATATACACCTACTCCTTTCTGATCAGTATTAACTGTGCTATGTTATTAAATTTAATAAATTATTTCAGTATCACACTACTTTTACTTTCTCTATAAATGACTAAAGAAGAGTGCTAATCTTTTGAAATATGTTCTCTTATGAACTAGAAGGAAAACTACATTTGAAAGCCTTTAAAAAAATACCTTCTTGAAGTATATTGACTTATGATTAACTGCAAATGCTTAGTGTGTACAGTTTGGTGAATTTTGACATATGGACATATCTATGAAACCAGCATATAAAATACCAAACATTGCCATTCCCTCAAAAATTTTGTTGTGCCCCTTTGTGATCTACAACTAATGAATTTAACCATTTATTAGTACTTTTTGGGTCAAACTTCTCTCTATCAGCATAATTATTTTGAGATTCTTCTACGTTGTTGTGTATATCAAGAGGTCACTCCTTCTATTTCTAAATAGTAGCCCAAACTATGGATATACCACCGTGTTTTTGCATGCATGCTAAGTTGCTTCAGTCATGTCCGACTCTTGGTGACCCCATCTATAGCCCACCAGGTTCCTCTGTCCATGGGATTCTCTAGGCAAGAATACTGAAGTGGATTGCCTTTCCCTTCTCCAGGTGATCTTCCTACCCAAGGATCAAACCTGCATCTCTTGCCTCTCCTGCATTATCAAGCGGGTTCTATACCACTAGCACCACCTGGAAAGTCACTTACCATGTGTACTTACCATGTATATCCCTTCCTTAATGGACACTTGGGTTACTTCTAGCTTGGGAATATTAGTGAAGAAGTCTTTGAGTGGATGTATACTTGGATTTCTTTGGGAAAATAACCTAGGAGTGGAATGGATGGAGCATATGTTAAAGTATGCTTAACTTAAAAACAGAGACTGTTTTCTAAAGTAATTGCACCATTTTACACCCCCACGGACTGTGGTAAAGAACTTCAGTTACCTCATATCCTCTGTAATGCTTGTTAGAGCAAGGATGTAATGTATCTCATTGCAGTTTCAGATTGCATATCCCTGATGCCTAATGAGGCTGAGCATCTTTGCCTTTGTATATTGGCCATCCTTATATCTTGTTGATGAAGTCTATTTTCAGATTTTAAAGTGGGTTGTTTCTCTTATTATGAAGTTGTGAGAGTTCTTCATAAACTCTTGATACAATTTCTTTGTTAGATACGCATTTTATGAATATTTTCTTGGAGTCTGTGCTTCTTTTTTCATTTACTTAATGGTGTCTTTTGAAGAGCAGAAATTTGATATTGATCAAGTGCAACTTATATCCATGTTTTCTCTTAGCATAGTTTATGCTTTTTTTGTACTCAAGAATCCTTTGAATGTGAAAGTGAAGTCATTCAGTCATGTCCAACTCTTTGCGACCTCATGGACTGTAGCCTACTGGGCTCCTCCATCCATTGGATTTTCCAGGCAAGAATACTGGAGTGGGTTGCCATTTCCTTCTCCAGGGGATCTTCCCAACCCAGGGACTGCGTCCAGGTCTTCTGCATTGTAGGCAGACACTTTTCCCTTTTGAGACACCAGAGGAAGCCCTTAGTCTATCCCCAAATTATAAATTATAAAGACCTTTTTCTGTTTTCTTCTAGGAATTTTAGTTTTATGTTTTACATTTAGGTCTATGAATCATTTCAAGTTAAATTTTTTTTTCTATCTGACTAAGCAATTATTCTAGCACCATTTGTGGAAAACTTTCTTTTCCCCACTGAATTGCTTTAACACCTTTTTTGTTTGTTTGTTTTAATCAGTTGTTCATATGTATATATATATATGTGTGTGTGTGTGTGTGTATGTGTGTCTCTGCTTTGGGACTCACTATTTCATTCCACTGATTTACATGTTTGTCTTTCTGGCCATTCTAAACTGCCTTGAACACTGTATAGTAATTATTAAAGTCAGGTAGGATCAGTTCTCAAACTTATTATTTTAAGTTGCTTTGGCCAGTTGAGGCACTCTGCATTTTGATATGAAGTTTAGAATCAGTTTGTCAATTTCTAAAAAGCCTGAAATTTTAGTTAGGATTGTGTTAATTATCATTGATCTGTAGATTAATTTGGAAAATTGCCATCTAAACATTATGAGTCTTCTCATGATTGGTTTATTTAGTCTTTACTTTTCTTCTCAGTAGTTTTGGTAGTCTCAAGTATAGAGTTCAAGAAGTCCTTTGTTAGATTTGTTTCTAGTATATTATGTTTCTTGACACTGTGGATGGAATTGTAAGTTTAAATTTTGCTTTCTAGTTTTTTGTTGCTGGAGCTTAAGAATACTGTTGCTTTGTATATTAGCCTTGTATTTTGCAGACATGCTGTTTTCTTATTTGTTCTAGAAGTTGGTTTTTAGATTCAATCAGACATTCTACCTGAGCCATTATGTCATCTTGAGGAAAGCTTTCTTTTTTTTTTTTTTTTTCAATTTTATTTATTTATTTATTTATTTAAAAAAATTTTTGTTTAATGCTTATTCCATTTCACAGTACTGTATTGGTTCTGCCATACATTGACATGAATCAGCCACAGGTGTAGACCATCTCCCCATGTTAAAGCCCCCTCCCACCTCCCTTCCCTGCCCATCCCCCTGGTTCATCCCATACACCGGCCCCAAGCATCCTGTATCCTGTTGAACATAGACTGGTGCTTCATCTCCCATATGATTGTATACATGTTTCATTGTCATTCTCCCAGATCTTCCCACCCTCTCCCTCTCCCTCTGAAGCCAAAAGTCCATTCTATACCTCTGTGTCTCTTATATTGTCTCACTTTCGGGGTCATCATTACTGTCTTCTAAATTCCATATATATGTGTCAGTATACTGTATTGGTGTTTTTCTTTCTGGCTTACTTCACTCTGTATAATCGGCTCCAGTTTCATCCATCTCATTAGAACTGCGTCAAACTTACTCTTTTTGAGGGCTGAGTAATATTCCATTGTGTATATGTACCACAGCTTTCTTATCCATTCATCTGCTGATGGACATCTGGGTTGTTTCCATGTCCTGGCGATTATAAACAGTGCTGCAATGAACATTGGGGTACACGTGTCTCTTTCAATTCAAGTTGAGGAAAGCTTTCTTATCTCTCCTTGCTGTTCTTTGGAACTCTACATTCAAATGAGTATATCTTTCCTTTTCTCCTTTGCCTTTCACTTCTCTTCTTTTCTCAGCTATTTGTAAGGTCTCCTCAGACAACCATTTTGCCTTTTTGCTTTTGTTTTTCTTGATGGTCTTGATCACTGCCTCCTGTACAATGTTACAAACCTCTGTCCATAGTTCTTCAGGTACTCTGCCGTCAGATCTAATCCCTTGAATTTATTTGTCCCTTCCACTGTATAATTGTAAGGGATTTGGTTTGATTTAGGTCATACCTGAATGGTCTAGTGGTTTTCTCTGCTTCCTTTAAGTCTGAATTTTGCAATGAGTTCATAATCTGAGCCACAGTCATCTCCTGGTCTTATTTTTGCTGACTGTATAGAACTTCTCTATCTTCAGCTACAATGAGCATAATCAATCTGATTTCATTATTGACCATCTGGGGATGTCCATGTGTAGAGTCTTCTCTTGTGTTGTTGGAAGAGGGTGTTTGCTATGACCAATGCATTCTCTTGGCAAAGCTCTGTTAGCCTTTGCCCTATTTCATTTTGTACTCCAAGGCCAAACTTGCTTGTTTCTCCAGGTATCTCTTGACTTCCTACTTTTGCATTCCAGTCCCCTGTGATGAATAGAATATCTTTTTTTGGTGTTAGTTCTAGGTCTTATAGGTCATTATAGAACCATCATTCATTGCTTAGGACCCAAGTTTCCCTCTCGTTTTTTTTCCCCTTCAGCCTAAAGAATGGAGTGCAAGTATTT
>SJYC01131622.1:0-35998 GCA_006408675.1 Madoqua kirkii
CCAGTCCTGTGGCCAGTGCTGAGTTTTCCAAATTTGCTGGCATATTGAGTGCAGCACTTTCATAGCATCATCTTTCAGGATTTGAAATAGCTCAACTGGAATTCCATCACCTCCACTAGCTTTCTTTGTAGTGATGCTTTCTAAGGCCCACTTGACTTCACATTCCAGGATGTCTGACTTTAAGTGAGTGATCACACCATTGTGATTATCTGGGTCATGAAGATCTTTTTTGTACAGTTCTTCTGTCTGTTCTTGCCACCTCTTCTTAATATCTTCTGTTTCTGTTAGGTCCATACCGTTTCTGTCCTTTATTGAGCCCATCTTTGCATGAAATGTTCCCTTGATATCCCTAATTTTCTTAAAGAGTTCTCTAGTCATTCCCATTCTGTTGTTTTCCTGCATTTTTTTGCATTGATCGCTGAAGAAGGCTTTCTTATCTCTCCTTGCTATTCTTTGAAACTCTGCATTCAGATGCTTATATCTTTCCTTTTCCCCTTTGCTTTTCACTTCTGTTCTTTTCACAGCTATTTGTAAGGCTTCCTCAGACAGCCATTTTGCTTTTTTGCATTTCTTTTCCATGCGGATGGTCTTGATCCCTGTCTCCTGTACAATGTCATGAACCTCATTCCATAGTTCATCAGGCACTCTATCTATCAGATCTAGGCCCTTAAATCTATTTCTCACTTCCACTGATAATCATAAGGGATTTGATTTAGGTCATACCTGAATGGTCTAGCGGTTTTTCCTACTTTCTTCAATTTGAGTCTGAATTTAGTAATAAGGAGTTCATGGTCTGAGCCACAGTCAGCTCCCGGTCTTGTTTTTGTTGACTGTATAGAGCTTCTCCATCTTTGGCTGCAAAGAATATAATCAATCTGATTTCGGTGTTGACCATCTGGTGATGTCCATGTATAGAGTCTTCTCTTGTGTTGTTGGAAGAGGTTGTTTGCTATGACCAGTGCATTTTCTTGGCAAAACTCTATTAGATGAGTTGAAAGATATCCCAAGTTTGTGGATTGGAAAATTAATAATGTTAAGTAACAATGCTTCCTCAGTTAATCTACAGATCTAATACTGTCTCTTTCAAAATCCAAGCTGTCTTTCTTTGCAAAAATGGACAAGCTGTTTCTGAAATTCATATAGAAACATAAGGGACCCAGAGAAGAAAAAGCAAGCTTGAAAATTCACACTTCCTGATTTCAAAACATATTAAAAATCTACAATAATAAAGACAGGGTGATACTGGCATGCTGCTGCTGCTGCTAAGTCATGTCAGTTGTGTCCAACTCTTTGTGACCCCATGAACTGTAGCCTACCAGTCTCCTCTGTCCATGGGATTCTCCAGACAAGAGTACTTGAGTGGGTTACATTGCCTTCTCCGGTACTAGCATAAGGGTATACATATAGATCAATGGAATAAACTGAAATGTCCAGAGATAAACCCTGATTTATTTTAATTGATTTTTGGCAAGAGTGGTAAGAAAATTCAATAGGGAAAGCATAAACTTTTCAACAACTGCTACTGGTACAACTAGATATTCACAGGCAATAAAATGAACTTGTATCCCTACTCACCATTATATACAAAAATTACCTCAAAATTTATCATATCCCTAAATATAAGAACTTAATCTTCAAGACATTTTGATTAGGCATGTTTTCCTGGAAATTACAATAAAGCAAAAATAGAAAGTATAGGTAAGTCTGATATCTTCAGAATTTAAAACTTGTGTGCTTCAAAAGATCATCAATAAAGTAAAAAACCATCCAAATAATTGGAGAGTATACTTTCAAATTATATATCTATGAGAATCTAGTATCCAGGATATACAAAGAATTCTTATAGCTCAACAATAAAAGGACAACCTACTTTAAAAATGAGAGAAGGATTTCAATAGACTTTTCTCAGGAAAATATACAAATAGTCCACAATCATATGAAAACATGCTGAATATTATTATTCAATCAGTTTAGTTCAGCTCAGTCACTCAATCATGTCCAACTCTTTGTGACCCCATGAACCACAGCACACCAGGATTTCCTGTCCATCACCAACTCCTAGAATTTACTCAAACTCATGTCTGTTGAGTCGGTGATGCTATTTAACCATCTCGTCCTCTGTCGTCCCCTTCTCCTGCTTTTAATCTTTCCCCAAATCAGAGTCTTTTCAAGTGAGTCACCTCTTCATATCAGGTGGCCAAAGTATTGGAGTTTCAGCTTCAGCATCAGCCCTTCCAGTGAACACCCAGGACTGATTTCCTTTAGGATGGGCTGGTTGGATCTCCTTGCATTCCAAGGGACTCTCAAGAGTCTTCTCCAACACCACAGTTCAAAAGCATCAGTTGTCCTGTGCTCAGTTTTCTTTATAGTCCAACTCTCACATCCATACATGACCACTGGAAAAACCATAGCCTGATTAGATGGACCTTAGTTGGCAAAGTAATGTCTCTGCTTTTGAATATGCTGTCTAGGTTGGTCATAACTTTTCTTCCAAGGAGTAAGTGTCTTTTAATCTCATGGCTGCAATCACCATCTGCAGTGATTTTGGAGCCCCCCAAAATAAAGTCAGCCACCGTTTCCACTGTTTCCCCATCTATTTGCCATGAAGTGATAGGACCGGATCTCTTGATTATAGGGAAATGCAATTCACAACCACAATGAGATATCTATAATCAAACAGAAAGTCTGTAATCAAGCAGACAATGAACAGCCAATGTTTCCAATAAACTGTAAATTTCTTACTGGTAGGAATGTAAAATGGTGAGGCCACTTTGAAGAAAGTTTGGCAGTTTCTCAAAAATTCAACATAGGTTATCATGGCCAAAAATTCCAACTTTAGGTATAAATTCTAGAGAATTGAAAATATGTTCAGACAAAAATGTTTATACAAATGTTCATGATAACATTATTCATAATAGCCTAAAGTTGAAGCATGCCAAATGTCCATCAATTAATGAATGGATAAACAAAATCTGACATATGTATATAATGGAATATTATTCAACCATACAAAAGTGAATACCACTATATGCTACAACATGGGTGAACCTTGAAACACTAAGCTCAGTGAAAGAAGTCCATCACAAAAGGCCACATATTGTCACATTCTGTATATATAAATTGTCTGTGGACAAATTTATGGGGATATAAAGTAAATTAATGCAGCGCCTGGGTGGAGGAGGTGGTGAGGAGTGACTTTTTAATGGGTATGGCAATTCTTTTGGACATAATGAAAATGTTTTGGAATTAGATAGTGGTGATGATTGCACAATTTCGTGAATATACTGAAAACACTGAGTTGTATGTTTTAAAAAGGTCAGTTTAATGGGATGTGAATTTTATCTCAATAAAGCTGTTTTTAAAAAGATAAAGGATTTCCCCAGCTGTTCTCAAATAATGCTCTCTGGTCTTTTGTGGATGAGTGACTCAGCAGAAGCCAGTAGTTTTTAACTTACATTTTTAAGAGAGCTAAACTGTTATTGCAACACAGCAAACATGTATTAAACAAAATGTAATCATCACATCTCCCTGTTAGAAACTAGATAAACAAAGCAGATTTCTTCGCAAACAACATAGGAAATGAGATTCATCCATCAATACATCCAGTTAGCTTTGGTCACTTTGCACTGAGCTTGTGCTGGCAGAGAAAAAGAAAAGGGAAATTAAGACTGAAAAACTTCAGCCTGATGATTCTGCTTTTGATCAAAAGCAGTGAAAAGGTTTTGTTGGATCCCTACCTGTCCAGTCTGGCTCCCTATACTGATTATGTTTGACAGATAATAGTTTGTTGGCTAGGTACTGCTAATTATTTTAGATGGTGAGATTTTACTATGATTACATTAATTAAAATCTGTCTCCTTGGCATACTAAATAAAGCCTGTAGGCCTCACGGTTTAAGTCTTTTTTTTTTTTTTTTTTTTTTTAAATTGGAGAGTGGTTAAAGAGAGATTGGTGTTTCCTTGAAAAAGAAAAAAGTCAGACTCTTCTGTGTTATGTGTTAGTTGCTCAATCGTGTACGACTCTTCATGATCCATTTACTATGGCCCACCAGGCGCCTCTGTCCATGGGATTCTCCGGGCAAGAATACTGGAGTGGGTTGCCATTTCCTTCTCTAGACTCTTCTACTTGATGTCATAATAAAAGCTGATAATCAAGTAAGAGTTGAGCCTTTTTGCAATGAAGATGGCTTTAAACCTGAAAGTCTCCCATTGTATTTCTTCTTGGTCTCATCATTTCCTTTCCAAGTCAGCATCTTTGTCTATTTAATGTCAGATTTTATTCTAACATTTTAATGTTAATATTTTAGTCCCAGAACCTTGGATGCAAAATAATTCAGTTCAGTTCAGTCGCTCAGTCATGTCTGACTCTTTGCAACCCCATGGACTGCAGCATGCCAGGCTTCCCTGTCCATGACCAACTCCAGGAGCCTCCTCAAACTCATGCCCATCGTGTCAGTGATGCCATCCAAACATCTCATTCTCTGTCATCCCCTTCTCCTCCCGCCTTCACTCTTTCCCAGCATCAGGGTCTTTTCCAAGGAATCAGTTCTTTGCATCAGGTGGCCAAAGTATTGGAGTTTCAGCCTCAGCATCAGTCCTTCCAATGAATATTCGGGACTGATTTCCTTTAGGATGGACTGGTTGAATCTCCTTGCAGTCCCAGGGACTCTCAAGAGTCTTCTCCAACGCCACAGTTCAAAAGCATCAATTCTTCAGCACTCAGCTTTCTTTATATTCCAACCCTCACATCCATACAAGACTACTGAAATATCCTGCTGGGATGCTTTTAATTGCCATGAGAAATGACTAAGCGTATCCTAAAAAGAAGGGGCACATGAGAAATTTAAACAGTTTGTTTTTGAGATTTTAGTTTTTAGTTGTTCATATACATAGATATTTATATTTTGCTCTGTGTTTGCTAACATAAGTCTTACATGCGCATATGATCTTGGGTATAACCAAGGCCATACTCTTGAGGAAATGAAATTGTGATGTTGTATTGCAATTTAAATATTCCATGGGGACAATCTAAAGATACTGTTCATTTTACGGGTTGACAAGTTTTAAGGGGGAAGAGTTTGAAATATAGGTAGTGCATAACTCTTCCTTCTGGTGAACCTCTAGCCACTTGACAATGAGTCTACTTTGGACACATCTATCTTAGGTTTGTCACAGGAGGACAAAGAGGAGGGCTTTGAACCATCATCTGCAAACTGAATTGTCTGATATCATTTGCACATTTTAAGGAACCTGGGGGCAGATCCTGTTCATTTAGATCTGATATATACTGTGTAATTCCCATATGGATATGAATATGGTAATCTTAAGGGTAATTTAGATTTTCGCTAGAGAATGCATGTAAATTACAAATTAGAACAACTTCTTTAGAATTTTGAACTTGTATTGATGATTGATGCAGTCTAACATTGCCATAAACAGTAGAGAGGTCTGAAAATATTTCTAAGTGAAGTGGAAAGTTATTGTCCCAGATCTGCTCAGCAACATGAATCCCAAAAGGAAGAATATATTAATAGGAACATGGAAGGTTGGCTTAATTTTGGAGCAGTTACATCCAAAATGGGAATATGTTTTCAGAACCTGGTCAGAATCTGCTGACTGTCTGGAAGTTTTGGAGACTAAAGATTAAAGGAATTTTAGGGTCCTAGCATGCCCTGATTGTCCATTCAGGGCAGATATACCAACAGAACAGAAAGAGCCAACTTGGCTGATAAACCCTAAGAAAAAGTATGACAGTCAGTCTCCAAAATATCTCCCAACAATCCTAGCCTCCCTGTGTATCCACTCCCTTGTGTCATTTCGTCCTATGTTACGTAAAGCTATCCTGTTTGAATCTTAGAATAGAGTGTAAGTAACTGTGTGACTTCTGAGACTAAGTCAAAAAGATATGACCTACTACTCCCTTTGTTCTTTTTTGGATACTTTCTTGGGAGGGAGGCTAGCTGCCCTGTTGCGAGGAACTCTTAAGCAACACTGTGGAGAATTCCTTGTTGTGAGTCCTCCTGCTAATAGCCAGTAGAAACTTGCCAGTCTTCTGAGTGAGCCACCTTGGAAGTGGACCCTCTAGGTTCATCACACCTTCATTTGACTGCAACCTTGGAAGAGGCTGTGGGGCAGAACCACACAACTATGCTTTTCCTGATTCCTGAACTATAGAAACTGTAAGAGATAGTAGGTATTCTTTATTGTCTCAAGCTGAATTTGGGGGCCATTTGTTACACAGCAGTAGTTAACTAATGCATAGTTTTGAATGGTGATCCTAGGAAGCAGAAATGAAGGAGTGAGGAAAGTGAGTTGGGGGACAGAGAATAAAGGAAACCTTAATATGGACAGTTGGGTTCAGTCCCATCAGCATATCATTGAGGATGATTTGTGACATACCTGAGAATTATGTAACCAAGACACAGGGCTTGTGTACTTTTCCACTGACTTCCATTTCTCATGGACACAAGTTCCCTGTAGGGGCATGAAACTGTCAGTCTTTCAGGCTGCTCTGATCTCGGGCGCCTAGAATCAGAGAAAATCCTCAGAGAAGCAGAATGCTGTAGGTGGTTGAAATGGGAGGCTGTCAGCATGTAACAATAGTCCACTGAGGCTACAGGTGAACTCAGGGGTGGACAGAATTGAGGAAAAGTGGACCTTCAATAACATCAGCCTCATGCCTTCACCGTGTTTTTCATTGCCACACTTGGAGCGACCACCCCAGTCAATTAGCATTAGGATTTGAGATGAAGTCACTTGTTTTCACTAGTCTGGAATATACTCCACACTCTTTGTTCTGTCCCCTCCATTCAACACTACTTTTCACCTGGTAAATTCTTACTTAACTCTCAAGGGTCAAGGGTTACCTACTCAATGACCCTTACCTAATAACACCCCTTTGCCTGACTAAATTAACCTTCCTTTGCTCATCAGTCGCTGCTTTCAGTAGTCACACAAATGGACTGTAATCATTTCTTTATGTGCTTATCTCCCTGACTTACCTCCTGGTGAATGTTTGCTCATCTTTATATATCCAATGTCTAGCATATCTTAGGCCCTTAAAAAATGCAAGCTAAATATGCAAGACTTAGAGGATTTTAAGTAAAGGTACGAATCTCTTAAGTGTTCCACAGCACCACAGTATTCTCCCAGACTTTATTTTCTCTACCAAGGTACCCAAAGATGTGTGTTTTACTATGGATAAAAAGAACATATTGACATGCTTTTGGATTACTTAGATTGCTCTGTATAAAAGGAACAAACCAAGTGAGAATAAACAGGCTGGCAAACTGGGTTTGGGAAAATATAACTTTAAGCCTTAGGCTCTCCATTACCTGAATTTATCAATATATATACTACGTGTATTTTTTTCAAACTGTCATCTTCTACTGATTTCGTAAAGAAACACTTTTATGCAGAAAAAAAAAATATGGACTCTCCATAGCAAAGTCATGGAATGGCTATGTTGCCATGTGAAGTGTGGTATAAAGTTTGGTTCTGGTTATTAAAGTTTGAAGAATTCTGTTTATATGGGGTGGGGGGAAGGGAAAAGTGACCAGCACTATTTCAAAGCTGGCATTGTTTCTAAAGGTCCCTAGGGAATGTTTCCATCCCCAAACACTAACAGATGTCATTCTCCTGTCCTGGATTGACCTGAGGCCCTTACCCATGGTTCACTTGGGCAGCGATTCAGCCCATATGCATTTTGTCATATTTCCCTTCAGGGCAGGACATGCAAAGAAAGAGAAGTGAATTTCATTTTGGCTTATTTTGTGTTCTTTTTGTTTTTGTCTCATCAGAGCCACTCCATGGCTTTGTTTAGAGCATCTAATACTTGCCGGACCTGGAGAATCCCTTCTTGTTGGATGCCAAGAGTTAAATGGATTCAGTGTATTTTCCAGGGGGCTTGATGAAAGGTGCTAACAGATGTCGATTTCAGCTTTGTCATTCAAGTGCTTCTCAAAAACCACCTGATGTATCTGGGTTAGAGCTTTTCTTTCAGCCTTTTCTCATTACATTTTAGCTCTATTTTGTGACTAAAGCTTTGAAGAAATTTGAGAGCTATTTTGGAAACCCAAGGAGTAGAAACCTTGAAATATCTAAGCTCTGAAATATGCATTTGACCTTATTCCCAATGCCCATAATCTAGGGAAGACAATGGCAGATGCTCAGTATTTTTCTATGCTCTGAAAAGATGATATTTCATTAACAAATCAATCAATTCTATTATAATTATACATACACACATTCTACTTTTTCCACTATGGTCTTTGTAAAAATCCTTTAAATTTGGTGTTGAAAAGTTCATATGTTTAGAACTTTGAAATGCTTTTATTTATCCTAAAGGTGGATATAATAAAGCTTCATTCAAATACCTTTTTTTTTTTTTTTCTGTAGGAATCTGTAGTAGAGACAAAGATTACATGCCAGTATTAGGCTCAGGGTTTGCATTTTCAGAAGTAGTTTTGGACCCATTTGATTTTAAGGAAAATATAGAAGTCTTTTAATTCAGCTAATTTCCCTTCAGTTCTAATTTAAGCCTGATTCAATTAGGACAGTAAACAGTGTTTGACTATTTACATGAGTGAATAGAAGTGTTAAGTGTATATTTGAGGTGTCATTTCACATAAATAGTCCCACTTTCAGCAAGCTGGAAATGACCTGGTAGAGACATGCAATGTCAAGGTTATGTCTTTTCTTCCTTTTTTCAGTTTTATTTATTTATTTACTTTACAATATTGTATTGGTTTTGCCATACATTGACATGAATCCACCATGGGTAGACATGTGTTTCCCATCCTGAAACTCCCTCCCACCTCCCTCCCCATCCCATCCCTCTGGGTCATCCCAGTGCACCAGCCCCAAGCACCCTGTATCATACATTGAACCTGGACTGGCAATCTGTTTCACATGTGATAATTTACATGTTTCAATGCCATTCTCCCATATCATTCCACCCTCGCCCTCTCCCACAGAGTCCAAAAGACTATTCTATACATCTGTGTCTCTTTTGCTGTCTCACCATTCTGAAGGCTGTCTTTTCACCTTGCTTATAGTTTCCTTTGTTGTGCAGAAGCTTTTAATTTTAATTAGATCCCATTTGCTTATTTTTGCTTTTATTTCCAGTATTCTGGGAGGTGGGTCATAGAGGATCCTGCTGTGGTTTATGTCAGAGAGTGTTTTGCCTATGTTTTCCTCTCGGAGTTGTATAGTTTCTGGTCTTACATTTAGATCTTTAATCCATTTTGAGTTTATTTTTGTGTATGGTCTTAGTGTTCCAGTTTCATTCTTTTACAACTAGTTGACCAGTTTTCCCATCACCACTTTTTAAAGAGATTGTCTTTTCTCCATTGTATATTCTTGCCTCCTTTGTCAAAGATAAGGTGTCCATAGGTGCATGGATTTATCTCTGGACTTTCTATTTTGTTCCCTTGATCTATATTTCTCTCATTGTGCCAGTACCATACTGTCTTGATGACTGTGGCTTTGCAGTAGAGCCTGAAGTCAGGCAGGTTGATTCTTCCAGTTCCATTCTTCTTTCTCAAGATTGCTTAGGCTATTAGAGGTTTTTTGTATTTCCATACAAGTTGTGAAATTATTTGTTCTAGTTCTCTGAAAAATACCGTTGGTAGCTTGATAGGGATTGCACTGAATCTATAGATTTCTTTGGGTAGTATAATCATTTTCACTATATTTATTCTTCTGATCCATGAACATGGTATATTTCTCCATCTGTTTGTGTCTTCTTGATTTCTTTCACTAGTATTTTATAGTTTTCTATATATAGGTCTTTTGTTTCATTAGGTAGGTATATTCCTAAGTATTTTATTCTTTTCATTGCAATGGTGAATGGAATTGTTTCCTTAATTTCTCTTTCTGTTTTCTCATTGTTAGTGTATAGGAATGCAAGGTTATGTCTTGTATGTGCTGGACGAGCATTCCTGCCCCTTTCCTAGAGAACAGCTGGTCAAGTTTCCATTGAGGAACAACTGATCTCTAATTCCTAGTCTCCCCCACCCACTAACCCCCAGATGTGGAATGTTTCTACTTTGTTGACTCAAGATTCAGCCTGGGCCAGTTAGAAGATCACAGTTGTCCTGATCACAGTTATTGGTTCAGGCAGATCAAAGCCTTTCTGAAGACTTTTGCTGAAACTGTTGTGCAACAGTTCCCCTTGTCTTCAACGACATAGATGTCAAGAAATTTAAACTCAGACCTGTCAGTGGCCACACAGATGAAGAGATCTACCTTCGGTAATAAGCATTACAGAGGAAACTGGAACAGGTGATGGTGAAAGAGTGCTTCTGAGATCTTGCCATACCAAGAACAAGTGACCTTAGTCTTCCCTTTTAAGTGAGCCAAAATGATCCACTTTTGTTGTTGTTGAAGTTCTTTGAGTTAAAATGCAAACTAATATACAGCACCCCCTGGGAGCTCCTTTGTAGGGTGGAGTTGGACTTCCTGAAGACTGGAGAGAGGATCCTTGGAAGTGAGATGGGGTTCTATAAAGAGATGTACTCTGGCTGCACTTCACTTCTTCATCATGAACACTACAATTTCTGGCAATCATTTTTAAAGCCATTTTTTTGGAGGGGGGTGGTGTGGAGAAAGCCAGAGTGAACGCAGAGCATGTGTCTGAATTCATGCTCCTCTTCTGCACTAATGCATAACTTTGTACCAATACTTACCCATGGTAAAAGTTTTGACTTCCTTGCAGTGGACTGCAGTTTCTTGCAAAGTAAACCTAGGTTGGTAAATTTCAAACTATTATGTGGAGCTCTTGGAGGAAGAAGTAACCTTAGGAAATAGAGGGAATCAACTTATCACAGTTTGGATTTCCCAACCATATTCCCCATCCTGTTCACTGTTCAGTAACTTTTACTTATTTTATGTTGAAAATTTCATTTGAAAAGGAGAAAAACCTTTTTTCTTAAAAAGTATTTAAAAACCACTTAGGAGCTCTCTGAGTAAATTTTCTTCTAGCTTGTTTCTCTGACATCCTCAAGATGGTCATCTCTGAGGACTTCATGTTGAAGGCTCTAGATAGAGTCTGGTCTGCATCCCAGTTGAGTTATATCTCTTGACTGATGTGCAGAGGCAAATATTCTGTTTTTACCTCTTTCCTGTTTCTAAATTTTGAGTTTGCTTTCTTGGTGATGTTAGCAGTTTTTCGTTCAATGACCTTCTCTCCAAGAAGGTCTTGTTTGGTGGATAGTTTATTGTATTTGTTTCTTTTTAAAGTGAATTTTATAAAAGCTGTTTATCAATGGCATAACTATACTTGCTCATTTTAGAATTTTTAAAAATCTGCAAGTTAAGGTGGAAAATATCTTTCTTGTTCTCACTACCCAAAGAGAAGGCATTGTTCTGCTGAAAATCTGCCTGATGGTTTCCAGTATGTTAGAGATCAAATCCCCTCTTTCAAGCCTGGCTTGCCACCAGGGCCTCCAACTGACCTAGACTGAGCCAAGTCCACCACTATACCTGGTGACTCCTAGCATCTTATGACTTCTCCTACTTCTTTCTGTTCTTTAGAGGGGGCTCATTTCTTTTTACCTCCAAACCTTTGTACCTGCTGTTACATACCTCCTTCACAATGAAAGTTTCTCCTTGTATTGTGCATCTCAGCTGAGCTGGCCAAACCTGTAGGAAAGCTGCTTTTCACAACAGGGGTTTGCTAGGCATATACTCCTAGATTACCTTGTACTTTCCTGAGCACTCAGTTCAGTTCAGTTGCTCAGTCATGTCCAACTCTTTGTGACCCCATGGACTGTAGCATGCCATTGCATCACAACCGCCATTGCATCACATCCATTGAGTCGGTGATGCCATCCAACCATCTCATCCTCTGCCATCCCTTTCTCCTCCCACCTTCAGTCTCGCCCAGCATGAGGATTTTTGCCAGTGAGTCAGTTCTTCACATCAGGTCGCCAAAGTATTGGAGTTTCAGCTTCAACATCAGTCCTTCCAACGAGTATTCAGGATTGATTTCCTTTAGAACGGACTGGTTGGATCTCCTTGCAGTCCAAGGGACTCTCAAGAGTCTTCTCCAACACCACAGTTCAAAAGCATCAATTCTTCAGTGCTCAGTGTTCTTTATAGTCACACTCTCACATTCATACATGACTACTGGAAAAACCATATCTTTGACTAGACAGACCCTTGTTGGCAAAATAATGTCTTTGCTTTTTAATGTACTATCTAGATTGGTCATAACTTTTCTTTCAAGGAGCAAGAGTCTTTTAATTTCAGTCACCATCTGCAGTGGTTTTGGAGGCCCCCTCCCAAATAAAGTCTGTCACTGTTTCCATTTTTTTCCCCATCTATTTGCCATGAAGTGGTGGTACCAGAAACCATGATCTTCGTTTTCTGAATGTTGAGTTTGAAGCCAACTTTTTCACTCTCCTCTTTCACTTTTATCAAGAGGCTCTTTCATTCTTCTTTGCTTTCTGCCATAGTGTGATGTCATCTGCATATCTGAGGTTATTGATATTTCTGAGCACTATTGATATTTCCTGAGCATTACCATGATATAATATTGTCAGTAGTTTATTTACTTTCATCTCCCAGCAGTTCCATGGTAACAGACATTAATTTCATCTTTTTCACTATTATATTACCGCCCCCTCCCACTACCATATTTAGCCCTCATCTGATATAAAGTTGTTATCCAGTATAGACTGGCAGAATGAGTCAATGCCATTCAGCAACTGAATTTTTATTAAGACTTATTTTTTTTCAAGCAGTTTAGGTTCACAGTAAAATTGAATGGAAGGCACAGAGATATCCCATTTACATGATTAGCCACATGCTTTGCCTCCCCTATTACCAACATCCCCCACAGTAGAGTACATTTGTTAAAAGTGATGAATCTACGATGACACACTGTGGGGCTTCCTAGGTGGCTACGTGTTAAAGAATGCACCTGACAATGCAGGAGACACTGGAGACCTGGGTTCAATCCCTGGGTGGGGAAGAACCCCTGGAGAAGGGAATGACAGCCCACTCCAGTATTCTTGCCTGGAAAATCCTGTGGACAGAGGAGCCTGGCAATTTACAATCCATAGGGTTTCAAAGAGCTGGACAGGACTTGGTGACTTTCACTTCACACTTGTGAAAGATATAAGATCAGTGTCTTGATTTATTTCTTTGTATGTGCCTATCCAGTTGTTCTAGCACCATTTGTTGAGAAGACTGTCTTTGCTCCATTGCATTTTCTGATTTTCTTTGTCAAAAATCAATTAAGTATATTTATGGAAGTCTATTTTGGGGCCCTCTATTCTGTTCCATTGATTGGTTTATTTATTCTTTTGCCAGTGCCATGATGTTTTTGATTATAGCAGTTTTATAGTTAAGGCTTGAAATCAAGTATTATTATTAATAGTTCTCTAACTTTTTCTTTCAATATGGTGTTGGCTAGTCTTGGTCTATTGTCTCTCCATATAAGCTTCAGAACTAGTTTGTTCATATTTATAAACAAGCTTTTGCAGAAGTTTTTCTGTCATATGATTAACTGTACCAACAAAGGTCAGTGTGGTCTAAGCTATGGCTTTTCCAGTAGTCATGTATGGATGTGAGAACTGGACCATAAATAAAGCTGAGCACCGAAGAACTGATGCTTTCGAACTGTGGTGTTGGAGAAGACTCGTGAGAGTCCTTTGGCCAGAGGGAGATCAAACCAGCCAATCCTGAAGGAAATCAGTCCTGAATATTCATTGGAAAGGCTGATGCTAAAGTGGAAGCTCTGGTATTTTGGTCACCTAATGCGAAGAACTGACTCACTGGAAAAGACCCTCATGCAGGGTAAGATTGAAGGCAGGAGAAGGGGACAACAAAGGATGAGATGGTTAGATGGTATCACGGACTTGATGGACATAAGTTTGAGCAAGATCTCGGAGTTGGTGATGGACAGGGAAGCCTGATGTGCTGCAGTCCATGTGGTTGCAAAGAGTCAGACATGACTGAGCAACAGAACTGACTGACTGATATCTATAAAACAACTTACTGGGAGGCTTCCTGGGAGGTGCAAGTGGTACAAACCCAGCTATTAATGCAGGAGATGTAAGAGATGCAGGTTCGATCTCTGGATTGGGAAGATCCCTTGGAGGAGGACATGGCAACCCACTCTAGTATTCTTGTCTGGAGAATCCTATGGACAGGGGAGCCTGGCTGGCTACAGTTCATGAGGTCGCAAAGAGTCGGACATGACTGAAGTGACTTGGCATGCACACATGGATTGACTACAGGTCAAAGGAAAGAACTGACATCTTGACAGTATTGAGTGCTCCTATTCAAGAACATGGGATATTTTTTTGTTTATTTAGTCTTTGTGAATTTCTTTTTGTTATGTATTTCCTTGGTCAATCCTTCAACCTCAAAATTTTCTTTTAAATATAACTCATGGTTGACGTTTCTGCCTACTCTGGGTATTCTGTTAAACATTGACACAGAAAGTGAGAGCCATCTCTCTTTGCTTTAACTGCTGTCTCTTCTGTGCCATGACATCATTATTGTTTTTGTACCCTGCCCCTACTCTGTGCCAGGTACTGTGCTGAGTGCTTGTCCATGTATTAGCTCTGAAGTATTGCCTAGGGCCATGCAGTGTAGGGAGGCTTTATCACTCTCATTCTCTAGATTAGAATTTGAAGGCTTAAAGAAGTTAAATAACTTGCCCAAGGACACCAAAAAATTAAGTATCTGACTTGAGGTCTGAACCGGGATTCAGGTATATCTGCATTCAAGTTATTGCTTGACTTCTGTGATGGTTCCCTGAACTGTGAATTCAGA
Source organism: Madoqua kirkii (assembly GCA_006408675.1). Lineage (NCBI taxonomy): Eukaryota > Metazoa > Chordata > Mammalia > Artiodactyla > Bovidae > Madoqua > Madoqua kirkii. The sequence continues at coordinate 14,787 of SJYC01131622.1, forward strand.
TCATTTTGTAAAGAAGTTTTTATTGACTCTAATTAAATGAAGAATTTGAAAAAGTGAAAGTTTTCTACCAGTTAGCATATCTAGAGGATGAGGTTATACATAGTATAAATGTAATTCTAGGTAAAGTTCAGCCTGTTTTAATATGGAAAGTCTATTGTTCCTTCTGCTTTGAAAGAGGTGATTTAGCCCATCTGTGAATGAGGTGTCTTCCTGAAGGATGACAAGTAAATATTTCTTCTCACTTCTATGAACTGAAATTAAAGAATCTTATTTTAAAGACCAAGTCCTTCTTGTCCTCAAGGGAATGGCAACCAAATTTTTGCTTGTTGATTTAGATTCTTCTTTAAATGGGGCTATGAAAGTTTCCAAGTGGGCCAAATGAAGGAAATAGGATTTTGGAGGGTGGTGTGAAGCTAAGTAATAATCTTTGGGAAGGAAAGCACAGAGAAGGAGCCTAAAGCTGTGACTCTAGGCAGAAGGGATTTGGCAGTACCTCAGATCTGCTTAGGAAGTGCTTGGTTAAATGGCCCTGGAGAAAATGTACTGGTCACAGCATATATTAACACACTGCTCACTCCTACAAAATTAGTAACTCTACATGACCTCTGCCAAAAGGTCTGACTGACTGACAGGCCAATCTTGACACAAAATTATCTTAGCAATAACTACCGAGCAGGAACAACACTTGGTCTAAGCCACAAGGCTTCCATCTGAGGACCTGTGTGTGTACCTTCCCACAGTTCTCCCAGAGCTACTGTAAATTCAAAGGGACCCCTTGAAGTGGTAGGGAAGCCAACACCCTCTTGGGTGTGAAATGAGACCGAGCATGAAGCAGATGTCTCTCTTATGCCCAGTTGGATGAAAGACCTGCCTTGGGCAGTTTTGGATTGTGCGATTGGAATCAGAATATAAGCTGCACACTTCAGACATCCTTTCATCCTGTGTAGCAAATGGCATCATCACCAAATCATTAGAGAGCTCCTGCTGTATGTTCTGATGAGACCATATTTAAGTGGAATCTCCTACAACTCAAGGAAGCTCTAAGCATTCTCCGTGATTTTGTAGCATCAGTACTTCTGCTTTTCACTTTCTGCTTCCTGAATTTACTCAGCCTTCCAGATTTTGCCTTATGCTTGCTCTTAACAAGTTCTGACTCTTCTTTTTCCATTAAAAAAAAAAAAAAGTAAATATTTCTTCTCACTTCTATGAACTGAAATTAAAGAATCTTATTTTAAAGACCAAGTCCTTCTTGTCCTCAAGGGAATGGCAACCAAATTTTTGCTTGTTGATTTAGATTCTTCTTTAAATGGGGCTATGAAAGTTTCCAAGTGGGCCAAATGAAGGAAATAGGATTTTGGAGGGTGGTGTGAAGCTAAGTAATAATCTTTGGGAAGGAAAGCACAGAGAAGGAGCCTAAAGCTGTGACTCTAGGCAGAAGGGATTTGGCAGTACCTCAGATCTGCTTAGGAAGTGCTTGGTTAAATGGCCCTGGAGAAAATGTACTGGTCACAGCATATATTAACACACTGCTCACTCCTACAAAATTAGTAACTCTACATGACCTCTGCCAAAAGGTCTGACTGACTGACAGGCCAATCTTGACACAAAATTACTCTTAGCAATAACTACCGAGCAGGAACAACACTTGGTCTAAGCCACAAGGCTTCCATCTGAGGACCTGTGTGTGTACCTTCCCACAGTTCTCCCAGAGCTACTGTAAATTCAAAGGGACCCCTTGAAGTGGTAGGGAAGCCAACACCCTCTTGGGTGTGAAATGAGACCGAGCATGAAGCAGATGTCTCTCTTATGCCCAGTTGGATGAAAGACCTGCCTTGGGCAGTTTTGGATTGTGCGATTGGAATCAGAATATAAGCTGCACACTTCAGACATCCTTTCATCCTGTGTAGCAAATGGCATCATCACCAAATCATTAGAGAGCTCCTGCTGTATGTTCTGATGAGACCATATTTAAGTGGAATCTCCTACAACTCAAGGAAGCTCTAAGCATTCTCCGTGATTTTGTAGCATCAGTACTTCTGCTTTTCACTTTCTGCTTCCTGAATTTACTCAGCCTTCCAGATTTTGCCTTATGCTTGCTCTTAACAAGTTCTGACTCTTCTTTTTCCATTAAAAAAAAAAAAAGGTCTTTCTGAATACTTTGAGAAGCATTAGTAATTTTCTTAAAAAGTTGGGATGTACTCTAGGGCATGTCATCCAAGGCTGACCTTCGGGTACTCACATTACCCTCCCCATAATGGCAGCCACCTGGGAAAGTAACCTTTTGTTCCCTATTTACCCACTATTTGACTTTGGGCTTTTAAAGTGTCCAAAAAGGCATGATTGGAAGGACTAATGCTCATGATGAAACTCCAATACTTTGGCCACCTGATGCGAAGAACTGACTCACTAGAAAAGACCCTGATGCTGGGAAAGATTGAAGGCAGGAGGAGAAGGGCACAACAGAGTGTGAGATGGTTGGATGGGATCACTGACTCAGTGGACACGAGTTTGAGCAGGCTTCAGAAGTTGGTGAGGGACAGGGAAGCCTGGCATGCTGTAGTCCATGGGGCTGCGAAGAGTCAGATACGACTGAGTAACTGAACTGAACTGAACTGAAAAACCTTTCTCCTGTGGATGCCAAAGTGAAACTGAGACACTTACAACATTGCAGAATGAAGAGTTACTGTCTCTTATCTGAAGAGTACATTCAACAGTAATGAGAAGTACTAAAGTACTGTTGTGAGCTCCCTCTCAGGCTCCACAGATGGTCAAGGGTCTCATGTAGACCTAAGCCAGTTCTTTTCTTCATTGTTCTATGCACAGGAAGAACTTTCTTAGGCAGCCTGTGAAACAATGACAAGCTCATTTCTCACTACTGTGATAAAAAGTTTAATGATTTAGTGTCCTATCTGAGTTTTAAAACTTACGGAATCACAGTATTTAGCCTGGCCTGATATTTTAAAAATGTGCATACAGGAAGTAAGGTAGTACTACCCATTCCATACCTGGAAATAGAAACACTTAATTTCACCTCTTGGTTCAGAATTATTTCCTCTATAACATCCCCTTTCTTCTAAATAGGAGTTCTCTTGCTCAAATGTGTTATGACGTCCTCAGAGGAATATAAGGGAAAGAAGTTATGAGGTATAAGACAATAGAGAGTGGTGGTGAGTATGGCAAACTAGATCATATGCTCCATTTCAAGGACAAGACCTACGTTTTAGCTCTTGCTAGTGTTGCATGAGGAGAAGGCAATGGCATACCACTCCAGTACTCTTGCCTGGAAAATTCCATGGACAGTGGAGCCTGGTAGGCTGCAGTCCATGGGGTCACTAAGATTTGGACACGACTGTGCGACTTCCCTTTCACTTTTCACTTTTATGCATTGGAGAAGGAAATGGCAACCCATCCCAGTGTTCTTGCCTGGAGAATCCCAGGGACGGGGGAGCCTGCCAGGCTACGGTCCCAGGGGTCGCAGAGTTGGACATGACTGAGTGACTAAGTCTTTCACACTTCCCTTCACAGTTTTGTTTTGTTTTATTTATTTATTTGCTTAAAAAATTTTTATTATTTATTTCTTTTTTTACTCTATAATATTGCATTGGTTTTGCCATACATCAACATGAATCCACCATGGGTGTACACGTGTGCTTATGTTAATTTAAATATATCGTACTTTGTTTTTAAACAATATAAAAAGAAAAGTAGCACTGGATGGCAAAAGGATCAGTGGTTTGGAAACCAACAATGGCACCCCACTCCAGTACTCTTGCCTGGAAAATCCCATGGACAGAGCAGCCTGGAAGGCTACAGTCCATGAGGTTTCCGAGGGTCTGACACGACTGAGCGACTTCACTTTCATGCATTGGAGAAGGAAATGGCAACCCACTCCAGTGTTCTTGCCTGGAGAGTCTCAGGGACGAGGGAGCCTGGTGGGCTGCCGTCTATGGGGTCGCACAGAGTCGGACGCGACTGAAGTGACTTAGCATCAGTAGCAGCAGTGTTGCATGAGAGAGCATTGATAAACCTGCTTCTCCTAAAAAAGTCTAAAACCTGAATATTTATGTAAAAATGTTCAACCTTTACATTTTGAAAAAACATTTTTTAAAACTGAAAGATATTATACAAACTGAGCAGAGCACATATTCAAAGCTTGCCCAAGCAACTTCTGCTCTGTGCCTTCCAGTAAATGTGACCGCAGAGCTAGGATAGAGAATTGTAAGTGTTGTCTCAAGTCATTTGACACTGGTCTGTGGTTCTCTATACCAATAACTGAAATAAGCAATTTCATGTTTAGAAGTATTTTTGTGTGAATTTAAAATTCACTAAAGCTAATTCTTTCTTTGCCTTTGGTGATGTTTCATGAAGAGGAGAGAAAAGGATGGAGTTACATTTCTGTTTCTTAACAGGTAGAAGAGATAGCAGTCAAGAGCAGAATCTGTGGAAGGTATCTACTTGGATATGTGACCCTTGGGCAAGTTACTTAATCTTCCCATGCCTTGGTTTCTTTGTGTTTCATAAGGACTGACTCATTTGAAAGGACCTTGACGTTGGGAAAGAGTGAACAGAGGATGAGATGGTTAGATGGTGTTACCGACTCAATGGACACGAGTTTGGGTAAACTCTGGGAGTTGGTGATAGACAGGGAGGCCTGGCGTGCTGCAGTCCATGAGGTCGCAAAGAGTCGGACACGACTGAGTGACTGAACTGCCTGACTGACTTCATAGGGTTGCTGCAAGGGTTAATTGAGTTATATGTTAATTGCTTAGAATAGTGCCTAGGCACCCAGTAAGCACACAACAATTTTTGGTGTCTTTAGCCTTATTTTGCTAGTATTGTTAGTGAATTGTGCTTATTTTTGGATTTACTGCAAATCAGTTTTGTCCCTCACGTGGATCAGAGCTGAACAAAGGGTAGATTTATGCACTACTCTTTATGACATGTAGGCAGATGAAGGTTAAGAGTAGCAACACATAATCCCTAGGTCTTCTCGTTTGGATAGCCTTTCAGGGGGATCAGGAAGCCCTCAGGCTATGTAGATACTGGCAAAAAAGAAGGAATAAAGCTGAGGGTTGAGACCGTCCAGAGATGGCTGAACTGAGAGAGCCGAGCTGATTTAAAACAGAGACCTTTTTAAAGTTAGTCTGTTACCTATTTCTGATTTTATCACAAATATGTCATTAAAAATGACCACCTCTGTTGCTCTAATAGATTATTGGCTACTCACTGTTTTTAGAATTTCTACTAAAGCATTTTAATGTCTTTGTAGTCACTTTCTAATACTACTGCCTTTTATTAAACTTAACCTACTTCATTGAATTTATTTATTATCTTGGTCATTATTTTGTAACATTATTTTTCCACTTTTATCGATAAATAATTGATGTATATCACTTGATAAGTTTAAGGTGTACAGCATGATGGCTTGATTTTACATATATTGTGAGATGACCACAACACGAACAGTTGGTTTAGCTAACCATCCGTTCTTCTCATACAGACATAGCGTTAAGAAAAAGAAAATGGGGAGGAAAATTCTTCTTTGTAATGAGGTCTTTTAGGATTCACTCTTTTAACAACTTTGTTATATGCCATACAGTAGCGTTAGCTATAGTCCTCACATTATACTTAGTATCCTCAGTTTGTATTAAAACTGGAAGTCTATAGGTGCTGCCCTACCTTGGAGCATGTATTTTCTAACTGCTTGAACAAGCTGGAATCTCTTGCTCAGGTAGAGGAACAAGCTCATTTTATGTGGAGAGAGAGTGTCCAGAAAGAAATCATATGATAGATTTCTTGTTTCTTAATAGTGCAGACAGCTGGAGTATGATAGGAGCAATGTAAGATCTGACCTCATAAACATCTCAGAACCATACTCTGGGGCTTTCAACCAATAGCTTGCCTTTCACTTGAGCCTAGCTTGCCATGTGCAGAAACCCTGCAAGGAAAGGAGACGATCACATCTCTCCAGGTGGCAGACAAGTGTCATCAGAAAGGAATGTGGAGACTCCAGTGGGTTGTGGCCATGATGTGGAGATCACGGCCGTTTCTCTTTGAGCTGTCAAAGAGTGCATAGTGAATGTGTATGGAGAGGGTTCCTCCTCCTTAAGAAAGGCTCTTTCTTCAGGTGTTCGTTCCCTGACCCCTTTCTTTGTGTGGATCATCAACTCTTTCATTAATCTTTTTTTTCCCCCCTGGGAGAGGGCTCTATGTGACAGTGATGTCAGGAATATATTTTGAGGGCCTGCCCTACAGACCCTCCCACCTCCCCTGCTGACATTTATGAGACAGAAAGAAGATAACCCAGAATCCATAAAAATTGGTGTGGATGCCTGAAGGAATGTGATCATTTTCTGAGTCTGAGCAAGGCTCGACAGGGTGACTGTGGCAGGCATCCATGGATGGTCCCCTCTGTCTGTCCTAGTGACTCATTGGATGGTGAGTTATGTGTGAGATAAGGCATGTTTGGCATGGCCAAACAAGAAAAGTGCTTTCCTGATGACCCTGCTGGGGTTAATTCCAATGAACGTGTATACCATCTTATTCCTCTTGGACAGGCCTTTCCCTGGATGTAAAGGGCTCAGTGGTACATGGTCTCTGATTTATCCACCTCTCCGTCCAACAGTACCAAAGATCCTATCACCCCTTTATGCTTGGAATCAAGTGATTTCTTTAGAGTTTTGGGCTTTTATCCAGAGTTCAATTGTCTTTTTCAATGTCATCTATGATTAGTAGGAAACTGAACTTTATTTCTCTATTTTGATTTGCTTTTTCTTGAACTGTGATTTGCCCATCTTGATTGAAGCAGGAATGATTTGCCTATTATACTCTTTTCCTGTCTGGAAATTGTATCAAGATTGGAGACATCATGGGCTGTCTCTTGAGCTATTCATTGCATAATGCCTTCTTGATAGGCCGATTACGATTACAGTGAACAAAGCATTTTAGGTGACATCTAACTGGAGACTTGTAAACTATAATTGTCACTTTGATTTCTGTTCTATCATTTAGTACTGTGTTTTCTCTGCTTTGGTTACAATCCCCCATGTGGTTTTTAATCCATCCCAGGTGCTGAACTTTAAAAATGTATTTGTGTGGTCAGCACATTATACCAGAATAGCCTCTCTTAATCTGGTGTGAGTTTGGGGTTCAGTTTACATGTGTTTGAACCAATTCTTGTTTCCAAAATTCAAAGCCCTTTTCATTTTTATGGATACTGCTGATGGAGCTATTCATAGCCCAGTATTTACATGATTAATCCACACCCCATATCATGGCTTCTAGCATCTCCAACTGTAGATGAAAAAGTCTTGGTAGCAGTGCCTTCTATTTGAAATTGTGATAAGAACTGACTTTTGTGTTTACTGATGATAAAGAGATTTTTAAAATGTCCATTTCTTGATGCAGCGTTGGAAATCTTTTATAAGTTGGAAAGAAAATACCACACCATTGACATCGTGGCCTCTGTCTCTGCAAAATCTTTACCTTAAAGGGTGGTGACATCAACATCCAACATATCTCCATGCAATGCTGGAAATGTTCTATTCTGTGCCATCCAATATGGTAGTCACTAGCTACATGTGACTGTTGAGCATTTGAAAGATATCTAACGTGCCTCGGAGACTAAAATTTTCATTTCATTTTATAATTTAAATTTGTATAGCCACATGTGTCTAATAGCTCTCTTATTGGGCAAGTTGTAGTATATGTGAACTGAGGTTGATTATTGAAACTAAGTTTGTGAATTATTCTTTTGTTGTTGTTTCCGCCCCCTCCCCTTCTGTTTAAATCTGCCTTGATGGCAATGATAGTTGTGAGTCCTTTTCCTGTGCTATGTGTTATCTGTGTTTTGTGTTTTCACATGCATTACCTCATTTAATCTTTACCTCCAGCTATAAGGGAACTATCAATACTGTCTTGTCTTTGTTGTTAAAAGAGAGACCAAGAAATGAGAAACCACTTGTTCAAGGTCACACTGGAAACAGGAGTTGTAGCCCAAGGCCAAGTGATCCCAGGAGGGTACTTTCCTGTCTCTCTTCCAGACATTAAACTGTTTGTGCTTTTCCCTTGTTTATGGATTGTCTAAATGAGAGTGGTATTAATTCCCTAGGGCTGTCATAAAAAATACCACAAATTGGGTGGTTTAGGATGACACATATTTATTGTCTCACAGTTCTGGAGGCCAGTGCTCATAGTGCTGTGCTCTCTCGGAAACCTGCAGGGAAGAACCCCTCCCTGTCTCTTCCTGGCGTCTAACAATTTGTGGCAATCTTTGGCATCCTGTCTTGTAAATGAGTGACCCCAAAACTCCTTACCACATGGTGGGCTCCTTCTGTGTTTCCATTCACATGGCTTCCTTCTTATAAGAACACTAGTCTTATTGCACTGCAGGCCCACCCTACCCTATGTGACCTCACCTTGACTAATTACATTTGCGATGATTATATTTCCAAAGAAGGTCGCCTTCTGAGATCCTAGGGTTTAGGACCTCAACATATCTTTGGGGGGGACACAATTCAACCCAGAGCAAGAACCTATCTTATTTTATTACGATGGGGGCTTTTCTGCATTATTTGATAATTTTAGACTGAAAGTTTTCTGATGAAGGAGGAAACAGAAAAACAGGCTCCATCTTGAAAGCAGGACTCTATCTTGGGCCAGACTGTGGATTTTGAGCTATATGCCCAGTATCCATGGAAATGACATACCAACTGGAAAAGCAGGCCCCCTGGATGGAAGAGCTCCAGGGCTCATACCTAGACTCTCTGTTGTCTAAAAGAAGACTCTAATTAACTGTGTAACCAAATAGAATCATAAATTCTGTTATGCTTATTGAGGTATGACCAGAGGCCTATTGATAATTGTCCACTGTTAACTACCTAGGCCTAAGGCATATGAATCACAGGCTAACTTTGTATCTTTCTTTTCCTTTGTTCAGACTAGTTTCAGAGAATTTGGGGAGATGGGTCTGGGGACGTACACTTAGCATATATAAGGTTTTCAGAAAAACTGGTAAAGGTCCTTGGCTAAGAGGAGATTCCGCCTTGGGCCTGCCAGGGTAATAAACTGCACTCCACTGTCTGCATTGTCCTTCTGAGTGAGTTTGTTTCCCAGAACGCATGGCTACAACATTTGGTGCATGGGTCAGGAAACTCCTCACTTTGAAAGACAAGTCCCATTTGGGACTACCGAGACCTTCAGTCTCGAATCTTCTAGAGGGGGGGAATCACCTCGCCCTTCTGGAAGGACTCTGCTTCTCAATGCCCAGACCTTTCATTTTAGCAGGTAGTGGATGGCAGCAGGGGAACTGAAGGCTCAGGTGAGGAGGAACCCACCTGGTAGGGTGGAAGAGGGGCCTGATCACCCCCCTGGGAGGGATTAGAAGGGGCACCAACCCACCTGAGCCTGGTATAGGCAAGTGGCAATGATTTCTTGGTACACAGGTTGATGAGTGTGTTAGGGCTTAGGAAGGAAATTTGTGAAGGTCATTTAGGAGGTGGTGTCCATGCCATATCAGGGAAAATTATTACCAAGCAAATACCAGGGGAGTTTTAGGAGAAGAAACTTGGTTATAGTGTGCTTGTATTCTACCCTCCCCAAGGAGGTGTCCCATCTGCTATGAAATTCTTGACCCCCTCGGAATTGTCAGGCTAGAAGGAGGGGGATACATAAATGAGTATGAATTGGCTTTTCCAGAGATGCCCTGGGCCGTGGGATATTTAACCCATCTGCATTTTTATCCACACCAGATCAAGCCCACCAAGGCAGAACAGACTTTAAAAGTTAAGGGAGGAACAGTCTTGGATCACGTGGTATTCTGGTTCATCTGTGCTGACTGGCAGGTGAAGACACACCGATCCTCCTTCTCCCTCTGGGATCTGGCAGGTAATGCTCTTCTCACCCCAATTAGAAAGGAAGCAGAATGGCAACTGAAGTGGCATTGAGTGGAAATCTCAGAAGTACATAAGGTACTGAGAACTTCGTAGACAGAACAAAAAGGAAAAGTAGAAGAAGGTCTGAGAAGGTAAGCAAGATGGGGGGAAGTGAATCTAAGGCAACTGAATTGGAGTTCATGATTAAAAATTTAAAGAAGGGATTTGGAGGAGACTATGGAGGTGAAGATGAAGCCTAACAACCTCCACATACTCTGTGAGGTCGAATGGCCCCCCATGGGAGTAGGATGGCCATCAGAGAACACCACGAACTTACAAATAGTGGAAGCAGTCTATACAGTAGTCACAAGAGAGCCAGGACAGCTGGATCAATATCCATATACTGACTCATGGCTAGGGGTAGCTCAGACCCTAATACTTGGGTAAGGTTCTGTATCCAGAATGGCACACAAATTGACTGATGATAAACAAGGAAATTCTATCGGATTTGGATGGGGATGACCTGACCCCTCCCCTATACTGGATAATGATGTGCCTGCCTTCCAGTGCTCCGCCAGGACCAGAGGCCACCTTACTGCCCAATCCAGGGCCAGGTGAAGTTCCTGCAGCAGCCACTGCTCTTCCACCAGCTCTCCAGGAGTTCGTAGAGCCGCCATTTCAGCAGGCTCCAGTCCCAGCAATGGAGACAGAATTCCACCTCAGCTGGACTTCCTAGATTGTATCCACCTCTCCTGGTGAGTACTGATGGGAAGAGGGAAGAAAACACAGCAATTAGACAGAGGCTGCGCTCCGCCAAGGAACAGGGGAAGAACCCCACTACAGATGCCCCTCAGAGGGTACAATAGCCTCCACTTCAGCACACATGGGGCACTACCAGCCATTTTCCTCTATGGATATATTAAACTGGCAGAGACATGTTCCACTGTACTCGGGGGAGCCACAAGCCATGATTAGGCTAATGGAGACTATTTTTTGAACCCACAACCCTACATAGGATGACATAATCCAACTACTAGTCTCCCTTTTCAGCACTGAGGAAAGACACAGGATCCTACCTGAGGCCAGAAAATGGTTAAGAGAAATGGCACCTGAGGGTACTGCAAACCCGCAGTGGTGGGCAGAATAGGCCACCCCTGATGAGCGGCCCAACTGGGACTGTAACACAAAGGAAGGGAGGGGCCACCTGGAGAGATATCAGGTGACTATTTTACAAGGCCTCAAGAGGGGCCCCAAAAGCCGAGTATCGCAAAAACTTCTGAAGTGATTCAAAGGGAAAACAAATCACCATCTGAGTTCTGCCAATGACCGTAGAATTTATACACCAATTGACCCAGCCAGAGGCTGCTGGGTGATAAAGGCAGCCTTTGTGTCTCTAGCCTACCCTGAAAATGTCAGATGGGGGGTACACCAAGTGACTCATGAATTTTTATACATCCCTGAATGCCCAGTACCTTTGTTAGGAAGAGACTTGCTGTCTACATTGGGGGCACAAGTTATCTTTCCCCCAACCAGAGACCCAACTGTACAAGTGGGCTCAACCACCTAATACTCTTCCACTCAGTAACCCCTCAAGATAAATGGAGGTTGCACAATCTCCCGGCAAGGAAACAGGACAAGCTAAACAGTCAAGAGAGGAGAGTTAACTCAATTCCCTGAGGTCTGGGCAAAAGACAACCCATCCCCCCACACCCCCACCCCAGGCTTGCAAAACAAGTTCCACTGGTAATAGAACTCAAACCCCATACAATTACGTCAGCACCCACCTTGGGCCTGCCAGACCTTGCTAAGCCATTTGCTCTTTACATGACTGAAAAGGACAAGGTGGCTAAGGGAGTGATGTCTCAGACTATGGGGACATGGGACAGCCCAGTCACTTATCTCTAGTCAGCTGGACGATGTTGCCACTGGGTGTCTGGGACGCTTACGGGCAGTTGCTGCAGTTGCCTTACTGGTCCAGGAGGCAACCAAGCTGACTTTGGGCCAATATTTGTTTGTAAAAGTCCACATGAGGTCAACACTCTCCTGCAAGGGGACCCCAATAAATGGCTGTCAACATCCTGGATTACTCAGTACCAGGGTCTGTTATGTGAGAACCCCATGGTACTGCTGAGCCTTGTCAGGCCCTGAATCTGGCCACTCTCTTTCTTGTGGAAGAAGGTGGGCCCTCACATGATTGCAAGGCAGGCCTGACTTGAGAGACCAGCCAATCCCGGACCCAGAATTGGTCCTGTACACCAATGGCACCAGCCTGGTGAAACAAGGACAGTGACTGTCGGGATATGCAGTAGTCACGGAAGAAACCATCGTTGAGGCTAGCTCTCTGCCATCACACTGGTCCGCTCAACAGGCCGAACTATATGCTCTAATCCAGGCCCTCCAGCTATCAAAAGGACAAAATGTCAGAACTGCACTGCCTGCTCACAGATCAATGCTGCCTCTCAGCACAGACAGAAACCTCCAGGGATTCAGGTAAAAGGCATGCTGCCCTTTGAACACCTGGAATTGGACTTCACTGAAATGAAACCTCACCGACACTACCATTACCTGCTGGTCATAGTATGGACGTTCTCGGGATGGGTAGAAGCTTTTCCTACTAGGACTGAAAGAGCATCAAAAGTAGCCCGGTGTCTGCTCAGGGAGATAGTTCCCAGATTTGGATTTCCTACCGACATTGGATTGGACAATGGCCTGGTTTTCATTGCTGATTTAATATAACAAGTAAGCAAAACTTTAAACATCAAGTGGAAATTACATACAGCCTATAGGCCTCAGAGTCCTGGGATGGTAGAAGAAACCAACCAGACACTTACAGAGACACTCTCCAAGTGGATCTTAGAGCCTGACTTCCTGGGTGGACTTGTTTCCAATGGCTCTGCTCAGACTCGGGACGACCCACAGTCCTATGGCTCTTTTCTGTACAAAATTGTGTTGTAGGACCCCCTCCCATAATAAAACAGGTGCCCACAAATTTGCTTCACGTAAGGGGAGATGAGATTTCACAGCAGATGGAACAACTGGGTAAGGGTACTAAATCAGGTAACTAAGCTTGTACAAGGAAGGGTGCCATTCCCCCTTGAGGAACAGATTCACGAATTTGTGCCCAGGGATCAGGTGTGGTCAAGGACTGCAAACTCAACTCAATGGCCCCACATTGGAAGGGTCCATATACTGTTGTCTAACTGGCCCTACTGCAGTTAATGTTGGAGGTGTCACCTGGATCTACCACATGAGAGTGAAGAGAGCATACCACGTGGACCTGAAGGATGCCGAATGGAGTACACAAAAGGACCCCACTAATCCCGTGAAACCAAGATCATCTTAAAGAAGAAAAAGAGATGCAGCTCTATAATCAACTGCTGCTACAAGGACTTGCTGGTATCATCTCGAGACTAACCATAGTTTCAGTACAAAGAGGGACTTGTGCTATAAAGTTGAATGTTGTATATGTATTCCTGATTTATCTGGCTATATAATAGCCACCCTAGATGACATGAAATGTCAGGTAAAATTTATGTCTGATGATAATCTTCCTTTTTGGACTTCGGTCCTATCTTGGGTGAAGGGTGATTGGTGGAATCTATATTTACCACTGCTAACTTACAATGTATTATGAAGTTTGCAACCCAAAGGTTAATGTTGTTCTGCCAAATGGAGGTCGGAGAGTCAGGGTGCAAGATATCCCTATGAATGATGCTCATAGTATGAGTTAAAACATCAAAAGTGAGGAATGAAGGAAGAAATAGACAGAACAGGCTCCATCTTGAAAGCTGGACTCCATCTTGAGCCAGACTGTGGACTTTGAGCTATATACCCAGTATCTATGTAAAGGGCATACCAACTGGAAAAGAAGGCCCCTTGGATGGAAGAGCCCCAGGGCTCATACCTAGACTCTCTGTTGTCTAAAAGAATACCCTAATTATCTGTGTAACTGAATAGAATCATAAATTCTATTATGCTTATTGGGGTATGACCAGAGGCCTATTGATAATTGTCCGCTGTTTACTACCTAGGCTTAAGGCATATGAATCATGGGTTAACTTTGATTATATCTTTCTTTTCCTTTGTTCAGACTAGTTTCAGAGAATTTGGGGAGGTGGGTTTGGGCACATACACTTAGCATATATAAGGTTTTCAGAAAAACTGCTCAGGGTCCTCGGCTAAGAGGAGATTCCGCCTTGGGCCTGCCAGGGTAATAAATTTCACTCCACTATCTGCATTGTCCTTCTGAGTGAGTTTGTTTCCCAGAACAGGTAGCTACAATACTGGGAGCAAATTATCATAATGGGAAGAGTACTACAGTGGGAGTCAGAAGGCCTGGGTTTGAATTCTGGGAACCCTTTAGTCTCACCTCCATTCCTTGGTTCTCTGTCTGTAAAACGGGCATGGCATGAACCGTGGGCTGGTTGTCCATTTCTCTCCTCTTCCTCTGGCTGAGTTTGCTAAGCAGTGGAAAGCGTGCAGCCTTTCTCACAGGGCAGAGCCTGCCAGTTAATGGTGATGGCTCTTTGTCCCATACCTCTCATCCCCATGCAGGTGTCAGGACATAGCCCTTCCCACAGGTTCAGATGGAGACAGGGGAAGGTGGTGGCAGAAGATGGCATGACTTTGCACTCACATTGGTTTTCTGGACTCCTGAGGACATGTTGGTATTGCACAATGGGTGGTCCTGGTGGAAGAGAAGGAAGCAAATGGGAGTGGGGAGCACCACCACATGCCATGATGATGTGGAGAGATGGCTGAGTAGCCGGATGCATGCTTGGGATCTAGCTCTGTGGTCTCCATCTGTGTGACCACTGGGGAGAGATTTCCTCTCTGCATTCCAATCCTTTCTCCTACTGTGAATGCAGGATTAGATTCCATGTTCACTGAGCCATCTTCTTTCCCTAGATTTATTGATTGATGCAGACTTAAGCCAAAGACCAGCGAGGTCTTTAAAAGAATTGTTTGTTTAATCCACAATCATTTCCTCCTTTTGCAGACTTGGATGTTTCTTTGGAATCATGGAAGCAAAGTTTGACCTTTCCTTATGCTGGATTCAACAGCTTAATACTGATATCACCTCAGAAGGTAAGAAGTTGCACTGTGTGCATGCTGCTCATACTTCACATATTTAAAGGCTGAATCCTTAAATCTTTTGTGCTGCTGCTATCTAAAAACTCTGATGGTAACTCATCTGAATATCTCTTACTTAGTGTCCTTGCAGTACATTGTGTTTTATATTCTCCTTTTGACTCTCCATGGCTCAGTCTTCTGATAGAATTCCTGGGTTCACTGACTAAAGTCTTACACTATTCTTTTTCCTGTATTGGCTTATCAGGTAAGAAAGCACAGGCATTAGAGGGCAAATCAAGAAGACTTTGGGACTATATCCATCCTTGTCTCCTGATTAGCTGTACCTAAGATGATACCTTGGGATTTCTTTGGAAGGAATGATGCTAAAGCTGAAACTCCAGTACTCTGGCCACCTCATGCGAAGAGTTGACTCATTGGAAAAGACTCCGATGCTGGGAGGGATTGGGGGCAGGAGGAGAAGGGGACAACTGAGGATGAGATGGCTGGATGGCATCACTGACTCGATGGACGTGAGTCTGAGTGAACTCCGGGAGTTGGTGATGGACAGGGAGTCCTGGCATGCTGCGATTCATGGAGTCGCAGAGTGGGACATGACTGAGCAACTGAACTGAACTGAAGATGATCCCCAGAGATAGAATCTTGATCTTCCCCAAACTTCTCAGGCATTGAATAGACAGAAATTAAAGAAATGCCCACGGCTCTAGTCATGAGCTGTCATGGTCTGAACAGACCTGCTTGCATTATTGGCTGATCTCTGTTTCCACTCTTTTAAAGTTAGTTTTTAAAGAAATTGACTTGCTTGGTAGTATCCAGTGATTTGAAGACTGTCTTTTTAAAAATGATTCTCTTTTAAATGGACATCTCAGCTTGTCATGCAGTATTTCTTCTTAAAATACGGTTTTTACTTTCAAAGATTTTGTTCCACATATATACTAACCTTGCCCTTTGCTAAGATTTCTTGAGGGAACCTGTATTTTCCAATTATGATTATGCCAATTTTGTACATTGTGCAACAACGTATTAGAGGAATTTAATAAAAATTTTTTTAATAGTCAGCCCTGACTATTCCGACTTCAGTGGGAATAACAGAAAAAAATTCCCCAATAGCCATGGTTTAATAAAAGGTTGATGTGAACTTCTTTTTCATACTTAAGAAGTTAGAGAAAGTCCACCCAGGAATGCCACGATGGCATGTGGCATCAGAGAGTAAGATTTCTTTCATCCTTTGTTTCTTTCAGGTGTATTTTTTGCCCCGTGTATATCTCATGGTTCAAGATGGCTGCTCACTTGAAGCAATTGCCTCACTACTCTAACCAACACTGAACAGAGAGGAGCAGCAAATGGCACTCCTCATTGCTTTAAGGAAAATTCATAAAAGTTGCACACACATTGGTTTTGCTTATATCCCATAAGTATATTTGAGCCAAGGTTATAATTAATTGTGAAGGGGTCTAGGGAGTGTAGAGTTTATTTCAGGTTTTTTTGTGCACAGCTAAAAAGCAAGTGTTCTTTTCTGTCTTTTAATTGAAGTAGAGTTGATTTGCAATGTTGTTTGCAAAATTTGTACTTTGTTTCTGGTGTATAGCGAAGTGGTTCACTTGTATACATGTATGTGTGTGTGTGTGTGTGTGTGTGTGTATTTTTCAAATTCTCTTTCCATTATAGATTATTAAAGATAATGAATATAATCCCTTTGCTATACAGTGAGTCCTTGTTGGTTATCTACTTTATATACAGAAGTGTGTGTATGTTAATCCAAACCCCTAATTTGTCCCTTCTTCATCCTTTTTCCCCTTTGGTAACCATAAGTTTGTTTTCTATATCTGTGAGTCTATTTCTGTTTTGTAAATAAGTTCATTTGTATCATTTTTTAAGATTCTACATATAAGTGATGTCATATGATATCTGTCTTACTCCATTTAGTATGATAATCTCTAGGTCCATTCATGTTGCTGCAAATGGTATTGTTTCATTCTTTTTATCTCTGTGTAATATTTCACTGTGTGTATATGAAGCATCTTCTTTACATTCATCTGTGATGGACATTTAGGTTGCCTCTATGTCTTGGCTATTGTAAATGGTGCTACTGCGAACATTGGGCTGCATGTACCTTTTCAAATTAGAGTTTTTATCTTTTCTGGATATATGCCCAGGAGTGGGAATGCTGGATCATATGACTATGATATTTTCAGATAAAGTAACCTCCATACTATTTTCCATAGTTGTTATACCAATATACATTGCCACCAACAGTGTAAGAGGTTTCCCTTTTCTCTTCACCCTCGGTAGCATATATTATTTGTAAACTTTTTGATGATGGCCATTCTAACTGGAGTGAGGTGATACCTCATTGTCATTTTGATTTGCATTTCTCTAATAA
The DNA here is from genome assembly GCA_006408675.1 of Madoqua kirkii. Lineage (NCBI taxonomy): Eukaryota > Metazoa > Chordata > Mammalia > Artiodactyla > Bovidae > Madoqua > Madoqua kirkii. The sequence goes on from SJYC01131622.1 coordinate 32,133, forward strand.
TTAGTAATAGTTTTTAATTTAATTTTTTTTGATTGGAGGAGAATTGCTTTATAATGTTATGTTGGTTTCTGCCACACAACACAAATCAGCCATAATTATACATATATCCTTTCCCTGTTGCATCCCTCCCCATCCCATCCCATCCCACTAAGGTGTCAGAGCACCAGGCCTGTGTTATGTAGCAACCTCCTACCAGCTATTTAACACATGATAATGTATATATGTCAATGTCACTGTCTCCATTTGTCTCACCTTCTCCTTCCCCTGCTGTATCTACCAAGATGTAGACCATTATCTACATCTGCATCTCCATTCCTTCCCTGCAAATAGGTTCATCAGTACCACTTTTCTAGATTTCCATATAGATGTGTTAATATACAATATTTGTTTTTCTCTTTTTGACTTATTTACTCTGTATAACAGGCTCTAGGTTCATCCACCTCACTACCACTTTCTCAAATTCATTCCTTTTTTTTTGGGCAGAGTATTATTCCTTTGTATAGATGGACCACATCTTCTTTATCCATTCATCTGTCAGCAGACATCTAGGTTGCTTCCATGTCCTGGCTATTGTAAATAGTGCTGCAGTGAACACTGGAATACATGCGTCTTTTAGAATTGTGGTTTTCTCAGGATATATGCCCAGTAGTGGGATTTCTGGGTCATCACTGATTTGATGAACATGAGTCTGAGTGAACTCTGGGAGTTGGTGATGGACAGGGAGGCCTGGTGTGCTGCGATTTATGGTGTCGCAAAGAGTCGAATGCAACTGAACTGAACTGATGGTAAACTTATTCCTAGTTTTTTAAGGAATCTCTGTACTGTTTCCCATAATGACTGTATCAATTTACATTCCTACGAACAGTTCAGGAGTGTTTCCCTTTCTACATCCTTTCCAGCATTTATTGTTTCTACATTTTTTTGATGATGGCCTTTCTGATTGGTATGAAGTGATATCTCATAGTAATTTTGATTTATATTTCACTAATGATTAGTTATGTTGAGCATCTTTTCATGTATTTATTGACCATCAGTATGTTTTCTTTGGAAAAATGTCTGTTTAGATCTGCCCATTTTTTGTTTGGGCTTTTGTTCTGATACTGAATTGTATGAGCTGCTTATATGTTTTGGAAACTGATTCTTTGTCAGTTGCTTCATTGGCAATTATTTGCTCCCATTCTGAAGGTTGTCTTTTCATCTTGTTAATAGTTTCCTTTGCTTTGCAAAAGCTTTTAAGTTTAATTAGATCCAATTTATCTTCATTTTTATGTCTATTACTCTAGGAGGTGAGTCAAAGAGAATCTTGCTGTGATTTATGGCAAAGAGTGTATTGCCAATATTTTCCTGTAAGAACTTTATAGTTTCTGGCCTTATATTTAAGTCTTTAACCCATTTTGAGTTCATTTTTGTGTGTGGTATTAGGAAGTGTTCTAGTGTCTTTCTTTTACATGTAGCTATTCAGTTTTCCTAGCACCGCTTATTGAAGAGTCTGTCTTTTCTCCATTGTGTATTCCTTCCTCCCTTGTCAAAGATAAAGTGCCCATAGGTGCATGGGTTTATCTATGGGCTTTCTGTCATGTTCTATTGGTTTATATCTCTGCTTTTGTGCCAGTACCATACTGACTCAGTGACTGTAACTTTGTAACATAGACTGAAGTCTGGAAGGTTGATTTATTCAGCTCTCTGTTTTTGTTTCTCAAGATTGCTTTAGCTATTCAGGGTCTTTTGTGTTCCTACACAAGTTGTGAAATCTTTTGTTCTAGTTCTGTGAAAAATACCAGTGGTAGTTTGATAGGGATTGCATTGCTTTGTAGATTGTTTTGGGTAATATAGTCATTTTGATAATATTGATTCTTCTAATCCAAAAACATGGTTTTTGTTGCCGTATATTTCTCTCATTAATGTCTGATAGTTTTATGCATACAGGTGTTTTATCTCTTTTGGTATTCCTAGGTAATTGATATATAATCTTACAGCATTGTGATCAGGAAAAATGCCTGATACAATTCCAATTTTTAAAAATTTACCGAGGCTTGATTTGTGACCCGAGATGTGATATATCCTGAAAAACATTCCGTGTGCACTTGAGGAAAAGGTGACATATATTCTTTTGGATGAAATATCCTATAGATATCAATTAGATATTTTGGACATCTTTTAATGTTCCTGTTGGCCATTTGTGTATCTTTTTAGGAGAAATGTCCAGAAATGTCCAAACAAACCAATCAGAAATACCCAGTTTTTTATTGGTTTGTTTGTTTTGGTATTGAGCTGTCTGAGCTGTTTGCCTATTGAGAGAAGGTAGAGAGGATTTTAAGAGAAGAATCAGTAGCCTCTCATCAAGTGCTGTACCCCAAGCCATGTAGGATGCCAAATAATCAGAGAACATAACCCAGTCTAAAATTCCCTCCCATACTTAGTCTCTGCTTATCTTTTGAGATTCATCTTTCAATCATCTCTTCATAAATATTCTAATCTCCTATACATTGACCTTCTCTCAGTTCATCCCATTACTCTTTCTTAGCATTGAATCTTTATGTTGTTTCTTTGGTTTAAACTGCTCTCCTCTTTTCCTACCCTCCGTATAAAACACTATTTTTTTTAATATAAATTTTATCTCAAGTTCCATATCCTCAAGGAACATTTTGCTGGTTCTGTGTGTAAAGTTCTGTAGTCACATATCTTCATTGAACCATATTCCTTTAGAGCATTGATCACTGTCTTTAAATGTACTCCCATTCATGTCTTTATCTGATGACACTCCCTCTTCTCACTTAGACTGTAAGTGCTGCTTGAAGGTAGAGATGATGCCTGCATTTTTCATTGTGACCATCAGGATACTGAACATATGATTGATAATTAATAAATATACGTTGAGCAAAATGAAATGGATCAATATATTTTGTGCGCTAAGATGCTCAGTTGACTCTTTCTCTTTTGACCCCATGGACTATACCCCACCAAGCTCCTCCGCCATGGGATTCTCCCAGCAAGAACACTGGAATAGGGTACCATTTCCTCATCCTGAGGATCTTCCTGACCCAGGATTGAAGCTGTATCTCTGGTGTCTCCTGAATAGGGAAGTGGATTCTTTACCACTAGTGCTACCTAGGAAGCTCTGTGCAAAAAAAAAAAAAAAAAAAAAAAATAGGTTTAATAGGGTAGTATAATGTAGAGTTTACTTAGTATATGTAAGAAATGCATGCAAATGGCTAAATGAATTAAAAAATTGAAAGAAAGAGCAACCTAGTGAATCAAGGCTTCCAGTTATGAAAAGTTCCATTTTCCCTCCTGCTATGATGTTTTTGATTGGCATTTAGAATTAGCTTAATAGTAAATCTCATCTCCATATTAGTAAAACTGGTGTTTTCTCTCAGTTGTCAGTTAGCTTTACAATGTTCCTATTGAGTATTTTGTTCCTGTTTTGATCTGATTTTGCAAGTAAGGGACTGTGGTTCTGTCTGTACCAGGTGTGAGTAACTTCACTCTCTGTACTCTCAGATTCTGTACCCTCTGTACTCTTAGATACTTCACTCTCAGAATCTCATTTTATTTTTTAATATAAATTTATTTATTTTAATTGAAGGCTAATTAATTTACAATATTGTGTTGGTTTTGCCATACATTAACATGAATCCACATGGGTGTACATGTGTTCCCCATCCTGAACCCCCTCCCACCTCCCTCTCCATACCATTCCTCTGGATCATCTCAGTGCACCAGCCCTGAGCATCCTGTATCATGCATCAAATCTGGACTGATGATTCATTTCACATGCAATAATATACATGTTTCAATGCCATTCTCCCATATCATCCCACCCTCGCCCTCTCCCACAGAGTCCAAAAGACTGTTCTATATCTGTG
>SJYC01131623.1:0-22102 GCA_006408675.1 Madoqua kirkii
AATGGAGAAGGAGGTGGGAAGGGGGTTCAGGATGAGGAACACATGTAAACCATGGCTTATTCATATCAATGTATGGCTAAAACCACTAAAATATTGTAAAGTAATTAGCCTCCAACTAAAATAAATAAATTAAAAAATAATAAAAAGTGAAAAAAAAGGGCTTGATAAGAGCATCTAACTCCTAAGCATTACACTGATTTGGATGGGCATTTTACACTGACAAGTCCCCCAAAACTTTGGTGCTCAATCTGACAAAGCTTTATTTCTCATTAAAATCTGCCGAGAGTCAGGTAACTCCCCAGGGCAACTGCTCTCCCCTCATTGGCTTTGTGGTCATCTAGGTGACCTCAGTCTTGTGACATTGTCCCTTTAATGCAACTTCCAGGAACAGGAGAGGAAGCTGGAGGAAAAGGAGTCATCATTCCCCAGGCTCTAAATGCTTCAGGTGGAGGGGAAACGTGCCACATCTCCTCACAGCCCATTTGTCAGAATTACTCCCTTCACCTCCTCTAAAGCACCACTCCTCCAGACCTACTCTGTAGTTTTTGTGTGTTTTGTAATAAAATTATGGGAAAAGGCTTTGGAACAAAAATATATTTTTTTGATGCTTTCATCAGATCCTTGTTACTCTCTAATAGCTGCCAGGGTTGAGTCAGCTTTAACTGGGCCTCTGTTTTTCTCATCGATTTTAGGAAAATAGGTTTGTGAGGAGACTTCTGATTTGTCTTTTCATCTGTTGTTTTTCAAATTTTCAGAGTGAGCAAATGTCATTGGACTTTGTTCCCCTTTCCTTTTATGAGTGAAATGTCCTTTTTTTGTCTCTATGGAAACCCTCTGGACGTGCTACCAGTATTTCTGATAGAAGCCACTGATGCTTTATGTTTGAATTACTGCTTCCTTCTGGAAATCTGAGGCATTACCATTTGATTACGCAAAATCTCTGAGAGTGTATTCTATGTTTCTTCTAAAAGTCAGGTTTCTCATGGGACCACAAGAAGAAGGCAAAGATACAAATCTCATGATGGAACTTAAGGTGAGGGATGGTTTCCAGGGTGTCTTCCCCAGAGGGTGAAGCTCCATGATGAGTCTGAAGAAGTTCAGAGTGGAAACAGCACCCCAGGTTGAACGTGGTGGCTGCCAGCATTGCACCTCAGGGGCAGATCTTTCTGTGTGTGATTAGGAGCACAAATGAAGGCTCTAGGGGGAGTGGACCAGGACATTCATCATGGGAATTGAGCTTCTCATGCTTTCTTTATGCAGGCTGGAATACATTAAACTAAAAACCAATCAATCCATCATGGCCACTCCAAGGTATGGGCACCTTGCCTAGAAAATGAAAAGGGAAGAAAAAGAATTACATCAGGTGGTAAAGCTTATTGCTCTCAGACCAGCCGAATTAATGAGTGCTTGGAAGAGCTCTGGCAGCCAAGTGGATTGTTGGCTTGTTGGTATCACTCTAGTGGCTGGGGTTTTGAGATAATGGGAAAAGTGGGAGAGGACTGGGGCATTATAGGCTGAGAGAGAGCAGACTGTATCAGAAGCCCATGAGAGCAGAGAGCTTAGATGTCATTTAAAAAATGACCTGACTAGCCACAAAGATTGGTGATAAGAAAAGAAAGAAAAGGGAAAGAGCTTTTGAAAGAGCTTTTGCCTCCATCAGGTGGTAATTTATTTGCTGTTTAATATAATGAGAGATGCAAATGAGATTCTGGGTTAGAAAGAGGAATTTCAGGTATGACCATTAATGGAACCTTAAAATAGAGCCTCCCAAATCTGTTAGCCAAACAGGCATGGCAGCTTAGCAGTGTGTGCCTAACCAGGAAATAGCCTACAGTGTTGTAGGGGAACCAACATCTGGTAGCTGTCACTGCACATAGACCTCGAGACAGAAGGTCTATGATAGAAGATAGGAAGATTTGAAATCAAATGAAACAAAGTATAGTGTCAAAGACATAAGGAGGAAGATCCCTGGGCCACCTTGTAGAGTAGATTTCCATCAAAATAGTACCTCTCATTTATTAAGATTTAATCATGAATAAATGTATTATTTGAATCAATCCTTGCAACAAATTATGAGTTAGACCAAATTGTTGTATCCATTTTACAGATGGATAGACTAGGGCTCACAGATGTTAAATGATACAACCAGAACACAGAGGTAGGGTAGAGGGTCGAGTTCTTGTTGTTTAGTCACTAAGTCACATATGACTCTGTTGTGACCCCATGGACTATAGCCCACTAGGCTGCCCTGTCCAGGGGATTTCCCAGGCAAGAATACTGGAGTGGGTTGCCAATTCCTTTTCCAGGGGATCTTCTCAACCCAGAGGTCGAACTCATGTCTCCTGCATTACTGGCAGATTCTTTACCATCTGAGCCTCTAGGAGAGCTTGAGAGTTAAAGAATACTGGAGTGGATAGTCATTCTCTTCTCCATGTAGAGGGTCGAGTTCTTGTTGTTTAGTCACTAAGTCACATATGACTCTGTTGTGACCCCATGGACTATAGCCCACTAGGCTGCCCTGTCCAGGGGATTTCCCAGGCAAGAATACTGGAGTGGGTTGCCAATTCCTTTTCCAGGGGATCTTCTCAACCCAGAGGTCGAACTCATGTCTCCTGCATTACTGGCAGATTCTTTACCATCTGAGCCTCTAGGAGAGCTTGAGAGTTAAAGAATACTGGAGTGGATAGTCATTCTCTTCTCCAGGGGCTCTTCCTGACCCAGGGATAGAGCCCAGGTCTCCTGCATTGCAGGCAGATTCTTTACCATCTGAACTCAAAGTTGAAGCTCTTAGCTGCTTTCCTCACAAGGGATTGATTATGGGACTCAAAAAGTATTGTATATGTGTGTGAAGACCAACATAAATGTGTCTTGCTTCAGACCAGGGTTAAAAGGCAAAAATATGTGTTGGAAACCATTCTGTTTCTTATACACTTTCTTGCCTCTATTACCTCATATCCTTGGCCTGATATTTTTAGTTTTGTTTCCTTTTCCCCTTCCTATATTTATACCCATCTCTTAGACTGCAGCTTTGATCTACCCATTCATTCTCCTTTGCTTTTGTTTATATCAAAACAGTCAACAAAGAATAGTGGTTGAAGGTATGACTTCTGATGCTGAGTAGCCTGGGTTCAGATCTTAAGTTTTGCTGCTTGATTAGCTACCATGGTCCTTTGTGATCCTGTTTCCTCATCAGTTTTGGTTGTCTATGGCTGTATAACAACCCACCCCACAACTTAGAGTTTTAAAATAATCATAACCACTTATTTGCTCACACGTTGGCCAGAACTCGACGTGGATGGCTCATCTCTGCTCCATATGGTGCTGGCCTGCAGGGAGCCATGCAGGGGTTTGACTGGAGCTTGAGGAGCCACAATGCCTCATTCACATGCCTAGGGCTTCAGGGATAGGGATGGATGGAACAGGGACAGCCCAGGGTTGACAGACGCTCTCCTTCTTGTCTCTCATCAGTCAAAAGTCTAGTCCAAACTTTTTAACATGGTGGCTGGATCTCAAGAGTGCAGATACAGAACCTGCCAAGTCCCTTACAGTCTAGGTCCAAACATACATTGGCTGCATTATATGGCCAAAGAGAGTCATGAGGTCTCCCTAGTTTCAAGAGAAGGTGAAATATGCTTTACCTCCTGGTGGGAGGAACAGCATAGGTGGAACTGAGGGGAGTGTTTTTGCAGATCATCTACCATGGAGAGGTGAGTAGGTTGTTGAGATAGTTGATTCATATTGTCCTGACCACAACTTCTTTAGTTATCAGGAGAAAAATATCATAGAGTATAGACTCTTGGATTCTGTTTTGAGATGAAATGCACACCTGTGCAAATTTGGAGCAGGAAAAGAATTCACTGGCACTAAACCCTCATTAGAAGCCAAATGGATATACTTATGTAAAAAATTAAAACATCTACCATTCAGCTGACATTTTTGTTTCCTGCAAAGGCAGAGTCACGCTGAGCTTTTCCAGATAGTTCATTAATTATAGTCCTCTAAATAGTCATCTAAATTATAATTTGAATTTCATCAGGGTTTAAAATTATTGTTAGAGGAACAGAAATGAAATAAGGCCAACTTCCCTAATGAATCAGGAGTTCACAAATTCTTGAAAGTAGCTAATTGAAGACACTGTGAAACATTTACTATCTACTGCTTTTAACAATGCCTGTATCACAGCATGTTGCATTTGTCATAAATATGTGGACCCAGTCAGCAAAGGTATACCCATGACCATGACTGCTGAGCTGTATCACAGCTTCTGAAGAGGAGCCCATGAGATATATAGAATTATCCAAGGCAGAAACAGGAGCCTTGGCCAACCCAGTAAGCTAAACATCTGGAATCTCACGTCTTGTTGTCGTCATGAAGAGACTGATTTTTTTTTTTTTTTCCTTTCATGTAGAATCCTGAGATGCTCTCTTCTGAAGTCTTCCATGCCCTTTTCATAGACACAAAGCTAAGCACTAAGTTCTTAAAGTCATCTTCATGGAGAACCATCATCTGCCCATCAGTTTATATGAGTTCAAGCACACACAAGAAGTGAGACCCCTGTTGCTTCACTTATCAACAGGCAGTGAATGAAATTAGTCTGAATGTGATTCCAGTATCATTGTATAGTCTTTTCCTGAATGTACATTTATGCTCATGTGTCTGTCTTAGAACATCAGTTCCATGAGAACAAGGATTAATTGTTTTAATTGATTCAGCCAAAGCTTATATGTAAATATAGCATGAAAGGAAAGGGAAGTCGCTCAGTCGTGTCCGACTCTTTGCGACCCTGTGGGCTGTAGTCTATCAGGCTCCTCCGTCCATGGGATTTTCCAGGCAATAGTACTGGAGTGGGTTGCCATTTCCTTCTCCAGGATATCTTCCCAACCCAGGGATCGAACCCAGATCTCCCTCATTGTAGACAGGTGTTTTACCGTCTAGCTTATACAAGTTAGACATTCATCCATAGTCAACAAATGTTTACAAAGCACCCACTATGTGCCATACACTTTTCTAGGCTCTTTGGATATAAAATAGAATGAGATTGATGTAATTCTTGACCTCTAGGATTTTTATCCAAGATGGAATGGTAGATATTTAATAAATAATTGTTAATAGTTAAGTGAATAATTTTAAGAGTACATACTATCACAAAGGGAAAGTTCAGAGTGATATGGAGTATATATTAGGGAACCCAGCTTGGTCTAGAAAGTAAGAGAGTCCTCCCTGAAGGAAGCCCATGTTTAAATTCATTCAATCAAAGGATAGTTATTGAGTATTTCCAAAAATCTGGGTACTTTCCAAGGAATTTGGGGATAGCAAAAGGAACACAATAACACTAGAGAATAACTAGATGAACAGAGTGGAGAAGAATATCTCACACAAAGGGAATAGCATATGTAGTGACCTAGAGAGAGCCTGGAATATTCTAGGAATGAGGAAAGTCAGCACTGCGGAAGCTGAAAGAGAGTGGGAACACTGGAGGGCTATATAGGATACAAGTCATACCAGTCTTGGAGGCCCTTTTGAGGTTTTGGGTCTCCATCCTGCAAGCAGTGGGAAATCTTTGAGTGTATAAGCTGAGGAAAGCAATTCATTCACTTATTTTCATCCAGCCGATGGCTTTTGAGCCTTTTTAATTGGCAGTCATCGGCCAGGTCTTAGGTATAGAGCAGCAAATAGGACAAGTGTGTCTGAGCCTGCTAATTGCATTCTGGTATTAGTTTTTCCTGTCTTTAATAATAAAATCCCTGTTTTTTGTCTGAACCAGTTCAGAAACAAAGACTACATTTCCTAGCCTCCCTTGCAGAAAATATGACAATGTGATTTAGTATAGGCCAGTGAGATGTAAGCAGAAGTGCATTTAAGGCAAGAAGGGCTTTGCTTCTTTTCACCTAGTCCTTCTTGCTACTCATTGGAAAACAGAAGCCATGGCTGAACATTGAGGTGAAAATTTGTTGAAGGCAAATTTAAAAGTTTGAAAGAACCTGAGCCCCTCGAGGGTCTTGGATTCTCCTTATCAGCCCTAGACTTCTTACTTCTGATCAACTTCAATGTGAAAGAAAAATAAGTTCTTATCTGGTTGATGAATTTCCACAAACAGCAGAGCAGACTCATCTTAATTGGAACAATAGTTAAGACTCCAGTTCTCATGGAATTTATACTCTGTTGTAGGGAAATAAGTCAGAAAAAAACTGAAAGGGAAAGTCAGGGAAAAAGAGGCACTGGGAAGACAAATGTTGCCTGGCTATTTTAGATTAATGGTTCAAGATCTCTTTGAAGAAGTGTGAGTTAAGCTGTGGCAGTGACAGATGCTGTGAAAGATTGCCGGCAGAAGTGTGGTATGGCAAATCAGTTTTAAGAGGAGACATTCTCTTCTTCTTTGAACAACACAAAAGGATATGATTTATGGGAGTTGTCTAACATCAGCCCCTATATACTTAGATTAAACTGTGCACAACATCCTCTAACATACAAATATCATCCTCTCACATGATGGATACCTCAAACACAAGTCCAAAGAAATATCAGCTCATAAGTCTGCACACCTGCCCTCATAACAGTTACCAAAGCATTGTTCTCATTTCCCAGCCATAGGGACAGGCTGCCCTGGGTCTGAATCAGTGATGAAATAGGAGTGCATTTGTATTATATTGAATGATAGACCTTGTGGCTCACACTACCAATCTTCACTGGCAAATCCCATATTTTAAATGAACTCAATGGTTTACCCCATGTTGAAGCTGATGAACATTTTGGAAAGCATCTAATAGATACATGAGAAGAGAAAGCAGTGATCTGTGAGGCCCCCTCTTTACAGAGAGGTTGCATTTCACCTACCAGTGAGGATACTCTGTCCCTCAGCACTCCAAAATTAAGACTTTTGTTCTTGGACTAGAGGCCACATTTAGAGAAGTTGATATGTACACTTCCCCTCTCCTGACTTGGTTTTCTCCTTTTCCCAGAACCAGAGCATCATTTTGTCTCATTCACTGGGACTGACAGACTAAGATACTCTTTTAAGTTGTTGGGGAATGTATGTGGCAGAAGCAATCTTGTCCTGTGGACGCAGTGAAATCAAATACTTTACTACAGTCTTCACCAAGATAGCAGGGAGTGTAAGAAGGACTTCTGTAACCAGAATTTGGAAGGAGAGTTTAGATACCTGTGGTCCTTGTCCACAACTTTTGACTTGTTTAGCAACCATGGGAAAACTACCACAGTTCTCCCCTATTGCCCCTTTTGTTCAAGGTTAGTATCACTTGCTGACATTTAGTAGGGGGTCTTAGGGAGTTACCTGGGTGATGAGAAGAACTCCTGAACTTTATGGGGAAATGGTTTGTGTTCTAGATAGGAACTTTTTTTTAATCTATGAGAAGAGCTGTGACCGAGGAGTCAGAAAACTCTGGTTTTAATTCTAGTTCAGTTCAGTTCAGTCACTCAGTCACGTCCAACTCTTTGCAACACCATAAATCGCAACATGCCAGGCCTCTCTGTCCATCACCAATTCCCGGAGTTCAGTCAAACTCACGTCCATCGAGTCTGTGATGCCATCCAGCCATCTCATCCTCTGTCATCCCCTTTTCCTCCTGCATCCAATCCCTCCCAGCATGGAAATCCTAGTACTGGAATTTTAGCTTTAGCATCATTCCTTCCAAAGAACACCCAGGGCTGATCTTTAATTCTAAGCTTCTGCCAACTCTAAGATAGTTCCAGAAACACATATATTTCTGCTTTATTGACTATGCCAAAGCCTTTGATCACAACAAACTGTGGAAAATTCTCCAAGAGATGGGAATACCAGACCACCTGACCTGCCTCTTGAGAAACTGCATGCAGGTCAGGAAGCAACAGTTAGAACTGAACATGGAACAACAGACTGGTTCCAAATAGGAAAAGGAGTACGTCAAGGCTGTATATTGTCACCCTGCTATTTAACTTACATGCAGAGTACATCAGATTTCTTTGGAAGGAATGTTGCTAAAACTCAAACTCCAGTACTTTGGCTACCTCATGAGAAGAGTTGACTCATTGGAAAAGACTCTGATGCTGGGAGGGATTGGGGGCAGGAGGAGAAGGGGACGACAGAGGATGAGATGGCTGGATGGCATCACTGACTCGATGGACGTGAGTCTGAGTGAACTCTGGAGTTGGTCATGGACAGGGAGGCCTGGCGTGCTGCGATTCATGGGGTTGCAAAGAGTTGGACACAACTGAGCGACTGAACTGAAATGAACTGCAAGTACATTATGAGAAATGCTGGGCTGGAGGAAGCACAAACTAGAATCAAGATTGCTGGGAGAAATATCAATAACCTCATATATGCAGATGATACCACCCTTATGGCAGAAAGTGAAGAACTAAAGAGCCTCTTGATGAAAGTGAAAGAGGAGAGTGAAAAGTAGGCCTAAAACTCAACATTCAGAAAACAAAGATCATGGCATCTGGTCCCATCACTTCATGGGAAACAGATGGGGAAACAGTGGCAGACCTTATCTGGGGGGCTCCAAAATCACTGCAGATGGTGACTGGAGCCATGAATTTAAAAGACACTTACTTCTTTGAAGAAAAATTATGACCAACCTAGACAACATATTAAAAAGAAGAGACATTACTTTGCCAACAAAGGTCCGTCTAGTCAAAGCTATGGTTTTTCCAGTGGTCACGTATGGATGTGAGAGTTGGACTGTGAAGAAAGCTGAGCACCGAAGAATTGATGCTTTTGAATTGTGGTGTTGGAGAAGACTCTTGAGAGTCCCTTGGACTGCAAGGAGATCCAACCAGTCCATCCTAAAGGATATCAGTAGTGAATATTCATTGGAAGGGCTAATGTTAAAGCTGAAACTCCAATACTTTGGCCACGTGATGCAAAGAGCTGACTCATTAGATAAGACCCTGATGCTGGGAAAGATTGAAGCAGGAGGAAAAGGGGATGACAGAGGGTGAGATGGTTGGATGGCATCACTGACTCAATGGACATGAGTTTGTGTAAGCTCCGGGAGTTGGTGTTGGACAGGGAAGCCTGGCGTGCCGCAGTCCATGAGGTCGCAAAAAGTTGGACACAACTGATCAACTGAATTGAACTGAATTCTAAGCTGTTCCTCTGATTGATTCACCTAGTGACTTTTAGCCATGCTGCTAATGATCCCAGCCCATTCTTGTTCTCAGGAACTCTGAGGATAGGGTATCATGATGTGTATTTTCCTTGAGCTATGCAGAAGGCTGGAACTCTGAATAATTACAAACATGGAAATCAGTTAATGATTATATTAATTTATTAGCTATGTCTTCTAATCTGAGAGAAGATATCAAACAATGAGTAAGTGATTAGGCATGGGCTACGGAGTTAGATAAGTCCAGGATGAAGGACCAGCTCTGCCACTTTTACTTGTATGACTTTGAAAAAGTGCCTTACCTCTCTGGGGCTCAGTTGTTTTTTTTTTTAATCACAGAAGCATAAAATGATACCTTCCTCTGAAATACAATGATGATTACATAAGTCTGCCTAGGAAGCATTTAGCACCATGCCTGGCATTTATTAACACTCAGTAATAGGAAACTTTTAAACTTACTTAAATTATTTTTCAGTTCAGCTCAGTCACTCAGTCATGTCCAACTCTTTGCAACTCCATGGACTGCCCCACAACAGGCCTCCCTGTCCATCACCAACTCCCGGAATTTACTCCAGCTCATGTCCATTGAATTGATGATGCCATTCAACTGTCTCATCCTTTGTCGTTCCCTTCTCCTCCTGCCTTCAGTCTTTCCCAGCATCAGGATCTTTTCCAATGCGTCAGCTCTTTGCATCAAGTGGCCAAAGTATTAGAGTTTCAGCTTCAACATCAGTCCTTCCAGTGAATATTCACAACTGATTTCCTTTAGGATGGACTGTTTGGATCTCCTTGTTGTCTAAGCGACTCTTAAAAGTCTTCTCCAACACCACAGTTCAAAAGCATCAATTCTTCGGCACTCAGCTTTCTTTATAGTTCAAGTCTCATGTCCATACATGACTACTGAAAAAACCATAGCCTTGATTAGACTGACCTTTGTTGGCAAAGTAACGTCTCTTCTTTTTAATATGCTGTCTAGGTTGGTCATAACTTTTCTCCCAAAGAGTAAGTGTTTTTTAATTTCATGGCTCCAGTCACCATCTGCAGTGATTTTGGAGCCCCCTAAAATAAAGTCTGTCACTGTTTCCACTGTTTCTCCATCTATTTGCCATGAAGTGATGGGACTGAATGCCATGATCTTTGTCTTCTGAATGATGAGCTTTAAGTCAACTTTTTACTCTCCACTTTTACTTTCATTAAGAGGCTCTTTAGTTCTTCTTCACTTTCTGCCATAAGGGTGGTGTCATCTGCCTATCTGAGGTTATTGATATTTCTCCCAGGAATCTTGATTCCAGCTTGTGCTTCATTCAGCCCATTAATAATACACAAATAATAATAATACATAAATAATAGTAATTTGCACTTTGAAGCACCCTAAATGACCTTTCTTGGGAGTCCCAGTGAGAGGAGACTAAAGAGGACATTCTTCCCATTATAATACACAAATAATAATAATACATAAATAATAGTAATTTGCACTTTGAAGCACCCTAAATGACCTTTCTTGGGAGTCCCAGTGAGAGGAGACTAAAGAGGACATTCTGTACAAGCAACAATGTAGAGGAGGCAAAAAGTTATAAATGACCCTATTGTATGGAAATGTATAAGTATGGAAATGCTTGAGAAATCCTTAAAATGAGAAAAGTTAAATGGTGGAAATTTCTTGGATAGCTTCTAGAAACCTTACATAACAGACAGTATTTATTGCCTTTGCTCCCAACCCCACCAAAAGTAAGCAAGCAAATAAATACAAACCAGGTCATTCCTTTTCAACAGAACTCCCTTCCTCCTCTGCCTCCAGATATTCCTCCAAGGAAGAGAACCTTTCTTCTCTTTAGCCAAAAGATTAATCCAGACTCAATCAAGAATTTCCCTTCTCAATCAGTTATTTTAGGTGTGAGCATGAAACCCAGCTCTGGCCAATGAAAAATGAGAGGCTGGCTTGGGACGTTTTTGAAAGAACTTTCCCAGAAGAAATTTCTATCTCAGTCAAGTTCAGGAAGAGATGGTCTCTTTTCTGCTAGATATTGTTTCATCACATGTGAAGCCTGGAACTGTGTGGCAGCCATTTTGTGACCATGAGGAGAGCTAACCCAAAGTGGAGCTTCTGTGTTGAGGATGGTAAAGTCTAAAACCAGAGAGAAAGATTTTTCTAATGCACACTCTGAGCGATTCTCTTGAAATCATCGTCATATAAAACTTGTGTCCTGATGTCACACACGTGTGTACCCGTCCACTCTTCTGACATTGTAAGTAGAGCACTTGAGTTACGCTACTACTCTTAGCTACGGCCTGCTCGAGGGCAATCATGGAAGTCAGAGAAATTATCCAGTCTTTACAGGAGGCAAATTATCGAAGGGACAGAAGGGTATTTTCTTGTATGTTATTGGTGGAATAGAAAGAACAAAGTATTTGTAGCCCGAATATTTTGACAATGTTTATAGAATAATGTGATACGAAGATATATATGGATATATATATATACCTACACACACACACACACACATATATGGATACACACATATATGGATACACACACACATGATATGTAAATGTCATTGATATCTTTAGCAAGTACAAAATCTCGTTACGTATCTACAGCTAAGCAGGAAGCATACTATTGATATATTGGAGTGCTTTGTGTTTTTTGGTTTTATCCCTGTGATTTGTCATTGTTTAGTCACTGTTGTGTCCTACTCTTTTGTGATCCCATGGACTGTAACCCGACAGATTTCTCTGTCCATGGGATTTCTGAAGCAAGAATACTGGAGTGGGTTGCCATTTCCTTTTACCAAAGATCTTCCCGGACCAAGGTATCAAACTTGCGTCCCCTGCATCGGCAGGCAGATTCTTTACTGCTGAGTCACCAGGGAAGCCTGTCTCTGTGATTTACCACAAAAGACATTCCAACTGAATTTTATTCCAAGATAACTTAAGAAGACTCAGCGATAATAATTCATCCTTCTTTCTCTTGAAAGTATTAAGACTAATAAAACATAATATTTCTCTACTTGGGCTCTAAAATCTGCAGATGGTGGCTGCAGCCATGAAATGAGAGGACAATTGCTTCTTGAAAGGAAAGCTATGACAAACCTAACAGTATATTAATGGGAAGACATCACTTTGCGACAAAGGTTCACAAAGTCAAGGCTGTGGTCTTACCAGTAGTCATGTGCGGATGTGAGACTTGGACCATAGTGAAGCAGAATGCCAAAAATTTATGGTTTTGAACTGTGGTGCTGGATAAGACTCTTGAGAATCCTTTGCACAGCAAGGAGATTAACCAGTCAATCCTAAAGGAAATCAACCCTGAATACTTATTGAAAGAACTGGTGCTGATGCTGAATTTCCAATACTTTGGCCACCTGATGTGAACAGTCAACTCTGGAAAAGACTCTGATGCTGGGATAGATTGATGGCTCTACACACACACACACACACATATATGGATACACACATATATGGATACACACACACATGATATGTAAATGTCATTGATATCTTTAGCAAGTACAAAATCTCGTTACGTATCTACAGCTAAGCAGGAAGCATACTATTGATATATTGGAGTGCTTTGTGTTTTTTGGTTTTATCCCTGTGATTTGTCATTGTTTAGTCACTGTTGTGTCCTACTCTTTTGTGATCCCATGGACTGTAACCCGACAGATTTCTCTGTCCATGGGATTTCTGAAGCAAGAATACTGGAGTGGGTTGCCATTTCCTTTTACCAAAGATCTTCCCGGACCAAGGTATCAAACTTGCGTCCCCTGCATCGGCAGGCAGATTCTTTACTGCTGAGTCACCAGGGAAGCCTGTCTCTGTGATTTACCACAAAAGACATTCCAACTGAATTTTATTCCAAGATAACTTAAGAAGACTCAGCGATAATAATTCATCCTTCTTTCTCTTGAAAGTATTAAGACTAATAAAACATAATATTTCTCTACTTGGGCTCTAAAATCTGCAGATGGTGGCTGCAGCCATGAAATGAGAGGACAATTGCTTCTTGAAAGGAAAGCTATGACAAACCTAACAGTATATTAATGGGAAGACATCACTTTGCGACAAAGGTTCACAAAGTCAAGGCTGTGGTCTTACCAGTAGTCATGTGCGGATGTGAGACTTGGACCATAGTGAAGCAGAATGCCAAAAATTTATGGTTTTGAACTGTGGTGCTGGATAAGACTCTTGAGAATCCTTTGCACAGCAAGGAGATTAACCAGTCAATCCTAAAGGAAATCAACCCTGAATACTTATTGAAAGAACTGGTGCTGATGCTGAATTTCCAATACTTTGGCCACCTGATGTGAACAGTCAACTCTGGAAAAGACTCTGATGCTGGGATAGATTGATGGCAGGAGAAGGGGACAACAGAGGATGAGATGGCTGGATGGCATCACTGATTCAATGGACATGAACTTGGGCAAACTCCAGGAGATGGTGAGTGACAGGCAGGCCTGGCATGCTGCAGTCCATGGGGTTGCAAAGAGTCAGACATGACTTGCTGACTGACCAGCAACAACAACAAAAACAGTATTAATAGAGAGAATTTCCTCACCAACTTGCAGAATAGGTATTTTCAGTAGGCACTGAGAGTATTTTCATCACCTGTAGTCCTCCATTTCCTAGTGAGATACAAAGGAGTTAAAATACTTTACCCTTAGTAAAAGACAGAGTTCCATGTAGAAACCCAAGAATGATGCTGTCCATTTTTGGACACTAGTAAGCTGCTTTCCAGACTCACATAAAACCAGGGAGAGTCTTTTGAAGTTTCAGAGACCCAACTCAAGGGAAATAGAGAAAATCTATTTGCTTCTGTCTAAAAGACAAAACTCAGAATGTCTCTGGACTGGACTGTTATGGACTGGAGTCTCTTTTCCCTCAGTTTGTGCTGTTTTCTTCTGTTGGTACTATCTTTGCAAGGCCATGGAATGAAACCAGTTTCTAAACTTTGTTCATTAACATTGTAATGTTAGAGAATTGTACTTAGGGACAGAGATGAAAAAAACTTAAGGTTTGTGGTTCTAAATTCTCTTCAGTGGCTATGACGCTGTGAGCTTAAGAAAGCAGTAGTATCAGAAAGAGATGATCAAACAAACCATCTAATGTTGGAGAAACATGTAGGTTTCAATAAAGTCACCTCCCTTCAGGGGTTACACGGGAGTTACAGATCCAGTTTTGGTTGTTCCAAGGATTGAGAGTATTTGTAGCTTTTGTGCTCCTCTGCACAGATGAAATCTTCTGACTCTTTTATTTATGACTTTCAGTGCCCAAACATGCAAATATTGCAATACATAAAGATAAGTAGCATTTCCCCCTCTAGATTACAGGCGGGGAATATTTATCTATCTTTTATTTAAATGATGCATTGGTATGTTATCTGTGACTTTTATTTCTAAAGACAGGTGTGGCAAAATGAATGGCTGCTAACCACTGGTTTACACAGAAGAAAACTTCCCTGTGGTTCAGCAGAAGTTTTCAACTTTATAACCGGTTGATTCAGAGCTGTATGGATAAAACCTGTCTCCTTGCCGAAATCAAGAATGCATTTCATCAGTGCCAACTCCTTGCACCTCCCAAAGTGAAGACAAAAAAAATTCATTCACTAGCAAATAATTTAGTAATGAGTCATTGGAGACCTAAGATGTTAGAAGAAAAATTTAGAGGATAATTTTGCATGTTTCTGGGTAATTAACTTATCTGTTTCATGATTTACAGTACTGACTATAAATGTGTATTTACTACATGCGACTGTTTCTCCCTCCTCCCAGGTTTTTTTTGATAGGAGGTTTATTTCTTTAGTTGTGTTTCTTGGTTACCAGTTCTTAAAAGAACTGAAATCTGCATGAGTATTTAATGTGGAATTTTGAGCTAGTTTTAATCAGCAAAGTGCACTGTAGTAAAAATTGCCACTCAGATCTTTTTTGTATGGTTACAAAATACTGTCCATTCTGTTCACATTTACAGCTCACTTCTTATAGGACTTAAGTCTTGAGGTTATGAGACTCTCTTGTGCACTGTTTTAATGAGCAAAATAAAAATTGGAGTTACACCAGAGCTGACATAATAAGGTGGGATTGGCCATTTGGGTATGTGATGAGCTGTAAAACACTGTGTACATGATGAGATGAGAGACAAGTCTATTCCTCTGGCTTTTTAAAGCCCCAAATTTGAGTCAAAATGTAAATGGGTAATCTGGGCAGCATGATTCATTTTAAAATTCTCATTTAGCGTTACTCTAATGCAAATTACTTATAAAATTAACCTGGAAACTGAAAAACAAAGAATGAGCCGTGTTGCAGGCAACTTGAGGTTAAAGTGTGTCCAGGGTCTATTTCTTAAAGTCAGGGTAACCCGAAAAGGAAATGGACCAACATCTTTGGTTAAGAGACTTAAAAAAAACCCCAGAGAATTTCCCCACGATCCAGTGGTTAGGACTCTGTGCTTCCCCTGAGTGGAGCATGGGTTTAGTCCCTTGTTGGGGAACTAAGATCCCACAAGCCATGAAGTGATGGGATTAAGTGGACAGTGCAAGATGAAATCAATAGAAACACTCATTAGGGGACAGACTGTGGAAACGTAACTTGTGTCCCTATGCAACTTGATATTTTTATGGACATAGCCCTGATGATCTGGACATTCACTCCTGTCAAGGGAAGATGTAGCCTCAGAATCATTTTAAAACTCACAAGACACTACCAGCTCATTCTTGGCACATGAAATGAAACATTTCTTTTTGTACATACTAGGGTATTGCTTTTAAGTGATGGCAGCATATAGTTAAACCCAAAGTATAAAAGAACCAAGCTTCATCTGGAGAAGTACAAGAAGGAATTCCTTTAGTTGATGCAGAGCATTGCCTACTGTGTGCAGAGGTTTAGCACTGAAAGTTCTCTAGTTAGCTGGTGACTGGAACCAACATCCTAAGATAGAGCTTTTCTTAAGCTGGAACAAATAGAAAGGGTTAAGAGAGGTAACTTTAGAATGTTCGAGATTTCTTTGATGGAAAAAAAAAACAGAGAGAGGAAAAAATATCTTTAAGTCTGTAGCCACACATGTAGACAGTGCAGTTAATCTCAGGGGAAACAGAAGTCAAAACAGAAATATGGAATCAGTTTGCAGGTGAAATCATTTATCAGTTGTGCTTGCAGATAGGATATAATGATGCCTTTGATTTTGCAGGTACAATTGCCTTATCTATCATTTTGGATACAGGAAACTTTTCAGGTTTGCTGCTTAACAATTGGATTTTGTGAAAACATACTGAAGATATCCAGCTTATTGGTAGCATTCCCTTGTAAACACTTTAAAATTTGGATTCTAATCGAGAACTTTCACCCCTACATAATTTTGTTAAAATGTATTCATGGACACTGCATGTAGAAAAATCTCAACATTGCTCATTAGAGATGTAACTATAAGATGAGAAATATTCCCCTGGCTTTACTCTATTAGAAAACAAAACATCTCAAAGCATCTAAATATCTTATCTCTACAATGACTCCCCTTGGGTTTTCTGACTCATTTCCTCAAATGCTTTAGTTCTCCTTCTGAGCTTGGCTGCATGTGAGATGCTCTGAAGGAGCTAAGTTTTGACATTGTATGTAATTCAATCTTTCAGGGCAGAGGCAATGGTGGATCAAACGAAGGCTATCTTGAGTCTTCTTAGGAGAGCAAATAGAAAATGCCACAAGTCTACCTACCCCCAGGCAGATTTATGGCTTGGTGTCTGGTGAATCTTTAGATTAACACTCTCCAACCCCTATTGTCTAGACCTGGCAAAGGCAAGAAGATTAATGTCAACAGGGAGGCAGTCTGCTCTAGAGTTGGAAACAGAGATCCTACCTTTGACTGGGCTATAGATCAAAGAAGTTTGCCATTTAGACAGCCCTTGGAAGGAGATTTGCAAATCAAAGAGAGGGATCTATGTCACAAGTGAAAATGTAAGCCTCAGAAAAGAAAAAGAAAGTGTGAAAACTTGAGTTAAGAGACCACAGCAATCTTGTATTTTAACTTGAACAACTTCTGTCTTATGAGTTAAAGTTAGTTGGAAATGGAGGTAAGAATGAAGGTGGAGATTTTGTCTATGTATTACAAGATTTGTTCAGAGATGACAGATCCAAGAGTCCTCTCTGTGGTCTCACGGGCAGAAGCAGGGTGTTTGTTTACCACCCTTAGTTCCCAGTCAAATGTGTGAGTTTGGAAATTTGCTTTCATCGAAAGAATTTTAAAGGGGATGTTTGCAGAGAACATTTACCATCCCTCCTCCCCTGGGTAAAATGTTTCAGTGATTTATTTCTATGGAAGTTAGGAGGATGAAGATAAATCATAAAATACACTCTCTGTGAAATGAGAGCACTGGGCTGCCTGACATCCAGAGCAGGAGTGGTCAGTGGTCCTGATTCCTGATGGGAAGGGTCACAAATGGACTCGGGGTGAGTTTCAATAGGCTATAAGTCACCCATGGTTTTGACTGAGTCTTTGGTTCTGCTGTTTTAATTCTTCATTGTTTATTTGTTCATTCAACAATGAAGTATTACTCTGTCTTTAGTTTTGAGCTTGACATTGGGTTTTAAAGACCTACTGTCTATGAGAGTGGGTCTCACTTGCTGCCATTTTGGCTCCCTTACATTCCATTCTCTGCACAGAGCCAAAGTAAACTCCCCCAAAATGTGAACCACAGGAGATCATACCTTAAGCAAGACCCCCTACTTGGCTCCTCCTCCCCCACTTAAAATAGCATCCCAACTCCTTCTATTGACCTTTAAAGCCAGCAGGGGGTGGATCTTCCCTGCTAAGTGCCACATTTATTGTGAATAAGTGACCCAGGATGGATGAGGACACCACGTGAGTGTGTGTATTGTGTTAATAAACATTAACTTGTGAGATAAAAATAAAGGTAAAAGAAATGGATTGGAGAGTAATACAAGGTGAATTTACAGGGAATGGTGAGACTTTTTAGGGTAGGGGTAAAGAGTTATACTTTATCCTAACTGGGGGGAAAATCACTAAAAGGTGATATGATCAGATGCATGCTTTAAAAGGTCCCTTGGGCTGATGTGTGAAAGTTGGATTGAAGAGATAGAGAATATCAAGAGAAGGGTTATTAGAACACCATTGTAGTAGCTTAGGGAATGGGAAATGGGTGAATATGAAATGTATATTAGAAGTAAAATTCATGGGATTGCAGTTAGACTGGACTTAGAGTGGGGTGAGGGAAAGGGACTCTTGCTCAGTTCCTGGTTCTCAGCTTCTCTGTGAGGTGCTCTTCCTAAGACGCTCAAAGTGTCACTCCTTTCACATTGGGATCACTGTGGTTGGTAGCATCGTTGGTATCATCCACTCCTATATGCAGAGTTTAGTTGGCTTTTACTTGCTTTTGGCAAAAATATGATGAATTATGTAAAAATCTCACTGGACTTGATTTAAGAGACAGTCAAACCAGATACTCCATCTTTTCTTAAACATGAATGAAGCGCTTACTAAGAGATTTCATTTACGTTTCCTTTTTCTTCTCCAAAAAGTATACGATTGTGTACAAAAGTATGTGTCCTGAGATTTCAAAAAACAACAACACACAACAACAACAAGAAGGAGTTGAGACATGGTAACAATACACACTTCTTGTGAGAAGTTGACAGTGAGCAAATATATTGTGTTGGATGAATTAGTATAAATAAGTGCAAACTATTAGATAATTGAAGACTTTCTGATGAAACCGTCTATTGAGTAAAGCCCAATGCATTTTTAACACATCTTATAAGACTACAGAATATTAACAGCAAAATATCTTCAATGTGTAGTTGAAAGTTCTGGCATCATAGCAACTCTTTGGGTGAAATTCTTTTAGCTAAGAATCAGAAAGCTGGTTTATGCCATCTTGCAAAGTGCAATGTCTTTTCACGCTTTCAATTAAAATCAACCAATAATTTGGTCTAACAATCTAGTGCTGCCTAAGAAGTCCTCTTCAAGCCTGAGTTTTGTATATGAACAGTTAGTCATTGGTCTTCATTCTGTACCACTTACAGCTGGTCCTCATATTGTTCAAAATAAGCGACATCACAAAACTTCCCAAAAATCATTGAATGTGGTACTACATCGTGTAATACATTGGTAATACCTTGGTTTCTAAAATTTTTTAAATTTGTATTTAATTATTTTAATTGGCAGATAATTGCTTTACAATATTGTGATAGCTGTTCTTATACATCAACATGAATTGGCCATAGGTATACATGTGTCCCACCCATTCTGAACCTCCATCCCACCTCTGTTCCCACCTCATCCCTCCAGGTTGTCACAGAGCACTGGCGTTTCTAACAATTTAAAGTACACTCTTATGTCCCACAGAAATTCTAACCTGAAGTCAAAATTATTAATAGTTTTGATCAGAATATGATCAGCAAGAATTTTAACCTTCTGCTTGTCTTTCTAAAAATAATTTTTTTCACCTTTACTATTTACGATATGTCATCAACATGCCACATTTGTTTGGCATGCAGTCCAAGAGGGCTGCATAAGCCTTTTCTTCTTCCAAAAGAAGGTTTTAATCATGGATTTTCTCTTGTGTATGTACTGATATTTCATCTAACTTGTTTTAAGAACTTGCTAAAAGTTATCTTAATTACAACTGTCTTTTGCAGCCTTAGAAACTCTATCACTTTTCCTTTTCTCCCACATCTGTAACTTTTCTCCTTCCTTCTTGTCATCCATCTCTGTCTTCACGTCTTCCTCCCTTTCTTTTCCAAGCAGTTTCTCTTTAAGCTACTTTATATGTGTCAGTCCCTAAACTATGCATGAAGGCAGACAAAGACCCTTAGCCTGAAGGTCACACAATTAAAAGTAAGACAGATTCAGAAATAAGAAACTGCACTATTGGTAAAAAAAAAAAAGGCTCTGAGAAAAAGTATGGATAAATTAGTAAGGTGGCTAATGGGATTACCTGACTCACATCTGTTCTTCATTTTATTCATTCATTCTGTTAACAAATATTTATTGAGCTAGAGAGAGCTTAAAGCCCAGGAGAACTGGCAATTTTTAACAACTGCACTTATAGCAGTATAATTGCAATTGTGGAATACATTATCATGGAAAAGTTTAGGATCCTGAGGTCACATAACAGAACATAAACTAGTAGTTGGAGTATGAATGGTGGACTTCTCCTGACAAATGGACTTTCACACTATGATTGAAGGGTGGAAAGAAAGAGAAAGTCAGAGGCAGGGGACAGTGGTCTCAGTGGAGACCCTATGGTGGAAGAAAGCCGATAAGAGTGATAGAGCAAGGACTAAGGAGTTGCCGGATTAGCATAAAGACTTTGACCTTAATCCCAAGAGCCTTAGACAACAGTTAAGCAGAAGAGGGACAAGATCTTGTACTTCTCAACATTTTATTTTACCTTGCCTCTCCAGCTTTGACCTTTGGTCAATTTTGACAATGGGTTTTGTAGCTGAAGAAGTGGAAATCAGTACCTAAGATTAGTGTGCTAGTGATAATTCGAATTCATATACTGACACCCCAAGCCAGAAAACACACTGACAACATGGCCTGGGGATGTAATAGTCTGTTAAGAGATACACTGCCCATATCACAGAGGTTTAAATAGTGACCTTTGGGAGCAGCAATAATCCAGTACAATTTTTTGCTTTTGCCATGTTTGTAAATAGTATAGTGTATAACAACTAGAAATGTGATAGCCTTGATAAGGTCTTTGGAAGGCACATTCAGGTGAGCAGGCTTCTCTTTTCTCACTCTTTCTCTTTTAAATCTGGAGAATTTTGGTGATATCTACACCAGCAATTAGTGATAATAAATCATAAAAACTGAGCACTCATACAATATTCTCATGAAGTTTAGCACTTTTCTCTCCATCTGGTATTTGTGTATATCTGTTTTATAGGCCTTTCAGTTTGGTTAGTTAAGTATTAATTGGAAAAAAGAGCACTTAGTCTTGTGAGGATCTTTGTTCTGAAGTCACATACATGGTACTACATCTAAGTCAAGGAAGATCATGTGTCACCATGTGTAGGTAATGTAACATCCAATGTTGTGTTTAAATTTAAACAAAATCCTTTATTTTTGTTGTAAGAACCCTCAACCATGAGGTCAGATCAGACAGGCAACAAAAAGAGAAAAAGAGTCAAGAAGGGGTCCTCTCTGAGTTTTCTTCCTGATCTGAAAATTATTTAAAAAAATAAAGGTTAGAAGAGTTTATTTTCCAAAGAGAGCCATTACTTTACCTTCAAAGACTCTTCATGACAGATTTTTTGGTTGTAGATATATTTTTTTGATTTGTACAAATTTTACCCAGCAGTCCCAAGGGCTAGGATTATTGTATTCTACACACAGTTTATAAATTCCCTTTTGCACTATCACCTTTACTTATTTAGATTCTAAAATCAATATTCTGTTATGTGCATAGAAGGAATAATGCATAGAAGGAATAATGGCTGTTGATAGTCTAGTAATTCACTTAAATAAAGAAGATGAAAATATTCTTACTGATAATTTAGTTCCACAAGTTGGAGATTATTTTAATTTATTTTCATTCACACTTGTCAGAAATATACAGCTAAATCCAGCATTCAGAATTTGTCTTGTCTTTTCCTCTCATAAACTGCTAAATAATAGCTATGTGGGGATCTAGCTCTAATTTAGCATTATTAAATAATTCAGTGCAAAGATGGATGAACATCAACAAAAACATTGCAAAATAATGGGAAAAAACTTATATTTTTGGAAATGATATAGAATGGTTACTGCATATTTACAGATTGTAGGAGTTGTCTTGAATTCTCCTTGGCTTAGCCATCATTCTGCCTAAAAAAGATGAGAAAAGTCCACAAATATGTAAATCATCTAAAGTCAGGGTCTTTCAGTTCAGTTCAGTCGCTCAGTTCTGTCCAACTCTTTGCGACCCCATGAACTGCAGCACACCAGGCCTCCCTGTCCATCACCAACTCCTAGAGTCCACCCAAACCCATGTCCATTGAGTTGGT